>CAWUFW010013778.1:157500-453533 GCA_963921515.1 Calotriton arnoldi
GTCCGGGCGCTGAGGACGGGGTCCACCGGGGCCCGGGAGGATCTCCCCAGCCTGCTAGGGCTCAGAAGCTGGGCCGGGGCCCGGGCTTGAGCTCCGTCCGGCGGGCCCCGGGTTGCGGGAACCCCTGTCCTGCAAGCCAGCCGAGGGTCCGGGCGCTGAGGACGGGGGTCCACCGGGGCCCGGGGTGGCTCTCCCCAGCCTGGCTAGGGTTCGGAAGCTGGGACCGGGCCCAGAGCTCGAGCTCTGTCCGGCAGGCCCCGGGGTGCAGGAGCCCCCCTCCCTGCAAACCAGCTGAGGGTCCGGGCGCTGGGGACAGGGGTCCATCAGGGTCCGGGGAGGCTCTCCCCGGCCTGGCTGCTCTCAGAAGCAGGGACCGGGCCGGGAGCGGGGGTGGCTGGCTAAGTCCGCTCCACTGGCGGAGCGAAGTTCTCTGCCCACCCCTAGTGATGAATCTGAAAAGGTGTAGAAGATATCCCAGCCTAAGCTAGCTGAGCACTGGAACTCTTATATAACGCTTGTACTCACTTGCAAAAGTGATCCCTGATACCAAAGGCGACCATTGTTGCCCAAAGACAAACGCACACAATGCGGTCAGAAGCCGTCTTGACCTCTAATGTATCATACCAATTATTTGGCCCGTTTCTCCTGCTACATCAAATGCGGCATCTTCCGTATTAACATGACAATTAGTGTCCATGCCTGGTACAAAGCCATGCTGCTGTTGTGAGACTAAATCCAACAGATGAGGAGCAAGTCGAATAGCAAGAATCTTTGCAAACACCTTTGCACTGGCGTTAATAAGAAATATGGGGTGATATGATCCCTATTCATCTGGTGGTTTGCCTTTCTTTAAGAACACTATAATATTAGCCATATTCCAGGAACTCTCCTCCAGCCTCAATATGTTGGATGACAATGAAGAAGGGAAAGATGATAATATCATTAAAGGTTTTATAAAATTTGAGTGGGATGGTTTCTTCTCCTGCTTCCTTGCCAGCTGCTACAATTTCATTATCTGTAATATCTTTCTGGAGTGTGGTAGCATGGAGCTCCCCAAGAACAGGCTATCTACAACCCTGAAACAATTGTGTAAACCCAGGTAAGTTACACCGTTGAGGCTGGTTGTAGAGCTTTTGATAATAAAACCAAGAACTGTTCTGCATTAGCCTGAGGATGTGTACATCCAGTGCCATCACTGCCTTTGATAGACTGAATTACATCCCTAGACTTCCTGTCAGAGATTAGGTAAGCAAGTACTTGACCCACCTTTTCCCTGTACTCATATTGAAGAGCCCGGTTATTGAGATAGTTGCCCGCAATCTTTTCTTTTAGAGCCAGCCCCAAGAGAGATCGATTTTCGATCAAATTAAAGTACACTGTCTGACCTGCATCACTACCTAACTACACAATGGTAGCTGACTTGGCTGATGCTGTGTACCTACAGAAATCACATTCCATACTCAGTAAGATAATGGTATCCGGGGGCCCTCTGCAGAGCAGACACCAGTAAATGAGTACGCTACATACATCTCAATTCATGCAAACTGGTCCCTTTAGTATCATGAGTACTGTACCTGTCAGTGCTGCTGAGTGCATGATATTGTACACTTATGTTCCATGCATCCCTAAGCAGATTATTACATATTGTCTCATTGACACGCATGGTATGGGCAGGGATGTGTATTGTTCAGGCAAGCATACCCTTTTCGATACAGTACCATGTGAGTGGACTCCCATCTGACACACAATTGGGCTCTCATACTGGAGTCATGTACCATGTGCATTACATGTGTTGGGACAGCAGCTCCAGTGGCTCTGGCCACAAAACCCCTGCATGAGGCATGCAAATGCAGCATGTGTGATTTGCTATGCAGTCAGAGGTATGTAGTCAGGCAAGCCAGTACAAAGCACAGCGTAGCCACAGCGTAGCCATAGTGAGTATCAAGGAATGGTATCAAAGTCTCAGTCCCACAATAGCAGCCACAAATTGTGGAACCGCAGAAGTACTTGCACACGGATATACACGTTATCGAGGCGGCTGCAGTATGGCTACACTGGGTGCTCAGGACTTATCAAGGTTTTGACCACCTGCATAACACTGACTATACCTCAGACTTCACACGATTTCCTGTTGGGTCTGAGAGCTACGTACTTCTGCGGTTCCACAATTTGTGGCTGCTATTATTGGGACTGAGACTTTGATACCATTCGATGACTCGCTTTGACGGACTATATACAAGCCTTAAAAAGTCATCGAGTGCGACGAAACACGTGTCGGCTGTCATTAACCGGTCATTTGGAATAAAATGAATGGAACCAACTATCCGTCTATGCGTACCTTTTGCTGAATGCTTTTGAACTTATCTGAACGGACCCGTTAATCAATCAATCAATCAGGGAATTGTAAGCGCGCTACTCACCCATGAGGGTCTCAAGGCGCTGAGGGGGGGTCCGCAGATCTGTTTAACCGAAGAGCCAGGTCTTGAGGGTCTTCCTGAAGGTGTTCAGGGAGGGGGCGTGTCTGATGTCTGCCGGTAGCTCGTTCCAGGTCTTGGCTGCAATGTGAGAGAAGGATCTTCCTCCTGCTCTGGCTCTGTGGATGCGCGGGGTTTCGGCCAGTGCGAGGTTGGAAGATCGGAGGTTTCTTTTGGGTACGTTAGAGTGACGGACCTTTATATTGTCCTCCCTGGTGGTGCTCTGGCCATTTTTTGAATTAGTCTGTATAGATGGGTTTTATCCCCCTGTACTTGACACTATAGGGATGACATAGTGTCCTTGCTTCCATTGAGCACACCTACTCTACAAAGTGTGTATTGTTCTTTCCCGAATTTGTGTATGTGCTGGCATCCTTGTGTTACCATTGTCATCCTCTTTGTTTGTATATTTGAGTATCAAGGAACTATAACCATTATACATAGGAAATGGTGTTCAAGACCAGTGTAATGTGTACTGCCACATTCAGAGGGGTGCTAAGAAGTGTAAGCCATGGCAGGCCTCATTGATGACACACAACTCAGGGGATGCATGCCAAGGAGTATTATTGGGGCTTCTTTACAAGGCTCTAGTGCAGCCTCTGTATCTATTTAGACGTTGTTAGAAGTGAAATACCAGCAGTGCAAGGTTCTTGTAAATAATCCCCTTCATGTATGACATATGTTCTGTGACGCACAATTAGAACTCTACATCACAAATGCCTGCAGAGAAGTAAGTAACTGTGGAGCACATCTGCACTACCTGCCCTGTCATCACATGATGGGCTACGAGAATGTACATCAACTCCATGCTTCCCTGGGACTCATCTCTGTCACCTACGGTTACAGTTAAAATGGTGTGGGCCACACAGTGTCACAGATGGCACTGGTACCCATGTTGTGCCAGCACTATAAGCATGGCATTTGCCCCATTTGTGCGGGGGCATGACTAATTAGAGCAAAAATACCTGTGAGGCATACTTAATGGTTCCACAAATCATCAATAGGTACATGAGAAACATAAGAGAGCAGACACATGATTTGTACTTCCATGTTGGTCCACCAACTTCGATGCTCACATACTGCAGGAGGTCGGACTTCCTGCCAAGCACATCTGCCCAGCGATGTTTTAATTGTTGGGTTTCACTGTCAACTCCATGGATGCGCTGCATCTGTTGGCGTATGCTCGCCCATCCTTGCTTCCTAATCTTTACCGGGTAGCCCTGGATTACACAGCCCCACAGACTATCATGTTCAGTAGATAATGGCAGACCAGCCACAAGAATGCCCCTAACTCCTGTGGGCTCATCGGGCGACTACTGCAATGCCCTGGCATGATCCCCCAACAATAAACTATCCTAACACTACAAAAAAATATCCTAATAACCCTTTAACAAATATACCCCAGGAGACAGACACCCAACAGTACACAGGACAATAAATGACAAAATACCACTAAAACACACAATAAGGACTTAAAGGACACAAGAGGGACAGCAGACACGATTCATTAACTCAAAAACCTCCAACACCACTCTTCAGCACAATCACAACTCCACCACTCCCAAGGACAGACAGTAAAACTGTGACTTATTGTGAAAGTGAAAGTAACTTCACAGTTCCTGCTTTGCAGCATGCCGGATTTATCACATCACTTCTCTTAATCCATTACTTCCTATGTGTTGGTTTTTTTGCACTGCCGCTCAATGCATCTATTTCACTAAAGGCCTAACAATGGAAAACAATGATTACATTGCACGTCCGGGGGAAGCGTCATTTTTCACTTATGTGGGAGCAGAAATATTTCACGATGAATGGTGTTGCATCTATTTTTTTACACAAGAAGTCTACATTATATATTTTTCATGTTTTGAGATGGTGCACTTCATGTAAATGTTGACAGTGAATGCAGTTTTGTGTGGGATGGGTAGAGTTGACCTGTTTGCAATGTTTGCACATGTGTCATATGTGTGTAATTAAGTGAACATATGTGTGGGATCATCTGGTTCGTGGATCATACTATGCATAGTGCTAAAACACTGTGGTAGCACAGTGATGCACCTCACCAGAGGTGCTCTTTGTGCTAAGTTTTAAATGTCACCCATTGACATTGTATCAGCTTCCCCTAGGGATGCCAGAGACTACCACTGCCATGGGGTTGGTGCAACCATATGTACGACTACTCAGCCTATAGCAATACTTAGCAATACTTTTTTCTTTATTTTGATTAGAAGAATCATAAAAGATCATGTTACCATGTTACCAAAAATTCCAATCAAGCACAAACATTATATATACATTTTTGCTGAAAACTGAAGTACAGAAAAAATACATAGATTAAAATTTCCCACTTGTCAAGGGGCTGTAGCGCATTAATCATCTTAATTTGATATAAATATAAAGTGCATATGCGTACTCAATTGGCACAGACCAACAAGACATTTAGTTAAAATTGTGCTAAGAAATAGATAAAACATTCACTATATACAAATAAAATTCATTCTAGGTAAAGTAACTTCGTTTACAGTTACTAAGCAAAAGAACCAAATGTTATTTATGTTAAAACATGATCTCTATTAAGAACCAAATGCTAAAACATAATCATGATATAGTTACAATACAATTTTAACCCCTGTTTTTCCTTATGTAACTAGAAGCCACTAGGAATCTGCAAACACCAAATACAATGGGTTGTGAGCTATCTGATTTTAATATTCTCAACGCCGCTGGATATTTCCTGGTATTCAAGTCCTGGCACAGCGGCTTGATCCATTTTCTTCTGGGAGTTACATATGCTGGGCAGAAAAATAAAATATGTGCAATGTTATCATTTGAGGCCGGTAAACATAGGGTGCACTTTGGGTCCCCTCCCGTGGTCTGCGACGTGACCCACTTAGCTGTAAAGGAGTTTATCAGGAGTGTCTCATATCTAAATTTCAAATAAAGTGACTTTGCTAATTGTGGTTCGAACTCATCCAAAAGTTGCTCAAAACTCTGGATCATTTTGATGGACAAGAATTGTGTAGTAAGTCTCCCTGATGTGCATCTTAAAGTGACTCTGGGCAAGATAAAATTCCAATAAATATGCTTGATCTCACTCTTTAATTCTGGTGTCATTAGGCTTGGGTTTATCCAAAACCTACTCAGACCCAAATCCAGGAGCCATTTTCTTACATGGGCCAACCAGGGGAAGGTAAAGTGGACATCAAGGGGCCTATTAGGATGGCGGGTGGACCTGAGTCCGCCCGCTATCCTCACAGTGTTGGGACCGTCCGCCAAACGTGCGGCGGTCCCGCACCGCTAATTAGGATGCGACCGCCACCCTGGCGGTCGCATTCCGCATACTTGACATTGCGGTGGGTGCTGCCGCCGCAATGCCAAATTGCCATGTTGTGCATTTCCATGCACAACGTGGCAGGCACCGCGCGGTGCCTGCCACCTTGTGCATGGAAAGTGTACCCCCACACCCCCACCTCCTGGGGGCCCACAACGGGCCCCTAAAGCACATCCTTCCAGCCTTTCCATGGCGGCATCGCCGCCATGGAAAGGCCTTCAATGCCATGCATCATAATATGGATGGCGATGCCTGCTAGGCACCACCACCATATTGTGCCCCAGTTCCGCCCGGCCGGCAATCGGAACGATTGCCGACCGGCGGAAAAGCGGCGGACGCACTTTGTGTCCGCTGCGATACCCCCCGCCATTATAATATGGCGGGGGTAAATCAGGTCACTTTGGCGGGCGGATCGCCACCACCGGGCCGGCGGTGGCGATCCGCCCGCCATCGTAATCAGCCCCCAAGTTCCAATAATTCACATAATGTCTCCCTGTATATTTTTAGCTCCTCTGTAGTCCAGATTCTAACCCAATAAGACAAAGACCTCCATATAGCTAAGTGTTCCAATCTTTTAATCCCAATATTGTATGTTAACGGGATTACTGGGGTGTTTTGGGGGAGTGACGTACGGAATCTCATGATTTTATTTTCCCCAACTATTAATGGCTGTAGGATTTCACCACCCCATAGCTCTGATCCATAGAGGGCAGCAATTTGAGCCCTGAATTTATAGAACTCCAAGGCCGGGGTGACAGCCTTTGATACAGTAAATTGTTGCTTCTTTACTATAGGGATGGAATTTTGTAATAAAATTATCCTGGCCTTATTTATTTGTGGTTTCCATGACAGTTTTGAATCAAGTGTAACTCCCAAATATGTGAAGTTGGAAACACACTCCAGAGGCACTTGATTGAAAAATATTTTACCTTTGAAGCTCTTGTATAGTCTAATAGCCATATATTTAGTCTTGGTTGGGTTTATCTCAAGGCCCTTTAGTTTGCAATATTGACTGAGACTGTCAAGTAAGTTTTGTAGCTCCCTAGGGGTCTGGGACAGTTAAATTGTGTCTTCAGCAAATGTTAGGGCGCACATATGGACCCCTCCAAGCTTTGATGAGTCATGGGAGGATCTTTGTAAATGCTGGACCAGGTCATTCACGTATAGTAAGAATAGAGTTGGTGCCAGGACGCAGCCCTGGCGCACGCCCCTCCTAACAGGGATCTCATCTGTAAGCTCTCCCCCTATGCCCCAGCGTAGCTTGGCAAAATTACCTTCATGGAGCCTTACAATCTGTTATAAAATCTCCTCTGGCACTCCCTGTTGGTGTAAAGTTCCCTATAAAAGATCTCTTGGGATTGAATCGAATGCTGCTTTCAAATCAATGAAAGCAACATATAAATGTCCAAGTTTTAGCTTTGTATACATCCAGGCTAGGCTTAAGAGTCTGAAAACTTGGTCAATTGTACTTGTTTTCAGTCTAAAGACAGCCTAGCAGGGTTAGAGTATATCATTCTCCAATATCCAATCATTTAACTTACCCAAGATTTGCTTTGCGTAGACCTTTTGGAGGGTATCAATCAGGCTTATGGGCCTGTAATTCGCAGGATCGTCCCTTGTGCCCTTTTTATAGATGGGAACTATCTCTGCCCCCTACCAAGATTCTGGGATGGGCTCCCCCCTGGCTACTGCATTACTTAAAAGGTTCACATATGGCACCCACACTTCTGGGGCATGTTTCAGGAGGTCCCCTGGTATCTTATCTGGACCGAGTGCCTTTGCTGACTTAATAGCGGCTATGGCTATTGCAGTTTCTTTGATGCTAAACTGTAGTGGTGCATTTTGTTTGAACGATAGAGACCCCTCAGTAAAGCCAGTAGGGTCTAAACCAGACTCACTGTGGGTAGCATATAGATCAGAGAAGTGTCTATGACAAGTACAGGGGTCCAAGAAATGATCTGTAACAGTTTTGCCTGAATTGCTGCCATGAGCTATTATTCTCCAGAACATGGACAGGTCCTTAA
Organism: Calotriton arnoldi; assembly: GCA_963921515.1. Taxonomy (NCBI): domain Eukaryota; kingdom Metazoa; phylum Chordata; class Amphibia; order Caudata; family Salamandridae; genus Calotriton; species Calotriton arnoldi. The sequence goes on from CAWUFW010013778.1 coordinate 165,330, forward strand.
GTTTGGCGGCAGTAATAAGGCCGCCCCAATTTGCGTCGTCCCAGTTCTTTATTACTACTTTCTGCGCTTTTTTATATTCTGCTCTTTTCTATCCAATCTGGGTCTTAAGGATCAATAAGAGTCGACATTTGGCTGAGGAGCATTCTTTATCAAACCAAGGGTTGGAAGATTGGATCTTAGGCCTTATTCTACAGTCCCCTTCCTGTGGTTTAGTCAAGAAAACATTTATGTTCTCTGCCAAGCGGCGATGGATCTGTATGCTAGATATGGACTCTGGTCCTAAATCAACATAGGGGGTTAGGGCTTCACAAAAGGCATTTTAGATATTTGTAAGAGGCTCGACTTGGTCCATTATGGCGGACCATTTGACTAATCTCCGGATATTGCTTCCTGACAATTGCGGGTATTTACTTCCGAATCAATTGGATGAATTATATGAGTGGTGATCAACCTCCCGGACAAGGATAAACATAATGGACGGTGATCACTCTCTCTCTGTTATCTACCTTAAAGTCCTGTATATGAGCCCAATGTGCTATAGTTACCATCACATAGTCTATTCTTGATTTGGATTTTCCCCTAACAAAAGTGTTAGAGCATTCAATATCTGAGGAGAATCGGCATTACATGCCCTTAGGCCTCTTTATATGGTAAGATGGACTAATTGCATTGCTGAAACAGAGCATGACACCCTGTTGTTTGTGACCAGGAGGGGAATCCCCCTGGCCAATTCTTCCTCTTCAAAGATAGATTCTATCACTGCCAATGGTTCAGAGCAACAATTAAAGTTGCCCCCCACCAGAACAGCGCTATTAGGTTCAATTGTTTCAAGAGCTTCTTCTAACTTTATGTGGTGGCTCTCTAAGCCAGGTTTCCTGGAAAAGACAAAGATCGAAGTTACCAATGTATTCCTGCCAGTCTGGTGCTATAAGTTTTTGATTGAGCCCAGCTATGCTCCAGGATACCATCTTCAGATTTTCCGGAAACAGTTCGACAAATCGGGTTCAAGTCAGACTCTGGTGCTGTCCCACAGTCAGTGCTGTCGGCCAAATGGGTATTGAGTACCTGAATGTCATATGAATGTGTATCATCTGAGTAAGTGTCATGTGTATCTGGATATCGGATGCTTGTGGGGGGACGCAGTATCTGTATGAGTAAAGGCGTTATTAGCAATTAAATTTGTTTTGCCCTGCTCGGTCAGTCAATCTACTATGTCTAGATTGTTGGTACCCTCTGGGATGTGCGAAATATCAATCCCCTTGTCTGCAGTGATGTTATTCTGTCTAAGACTAATTCTGGATTAAAAATTCAGAATCCCCCCTAAACCGTAACGATACCGCAGTGCCGTGGAGCCTCGGTTGGCCTGGGATAGCCGGCCTCTCTTGGGGGGCCGGTGCATAGAGCCGCTCGCTTGGGGACCGGAGCGTGGACGGAAGGGGGCCACCTCCATTGCCCTTAGTGCACCGCATGTTCGTGGGGCACCCGGTGCTAAATCATTCATAGATGACCTGATTCTGGTTCAGGGTTTCGTAAGTAGCAGACCAGGTACCTTGCTGCGATCTATTGAAAGTCATCCTCTGAGCCAAGCTTTTGTCTCTCCGTGCGTGGGTGCCTGCGGATGCCCTCCTCCACCACACCCAGGGGGTCCCTCTGCCGCCGGGCCGGCAGGAGGGATGCGGAGGGGGTAATGCGGGCCCGCGGGAGGCCATCTCCACCACGTGCCCTCTGGCATGGGGGCCTACCCCTCCCAACCCTGTCCCACCTGGATGTGGGCACAGGGGCCACCATCCCTTGCGGGTCAGCAGGGTGACCAGATGGCCTGGGCCGGCTGGGTCTCCCCTTCCCACTGCTCCCGTGTAAGTCCAGCAGGGAGGCGAGCAGCCCTGGGGAAGGAGCATTCCGAGCGGCGGCCTCAGAGCACCTGGCCACCCTCGCCATCGTCGGACTGCAAGGGCAACTGGGTATGGCACCCTCCCAGGCCATCTGGGTGCTGGGTCATCCCCGGCCATCTGGTCACCTGGCTGCATGACCTGATGGCCCTGCGGGCTGGGCGACCAGATGGCCCCACGGGCCGCGTACCCAGATGGCCCTGTGGGCCGGGTGACCAGGTGGCCCTGCGGGCTGGTGACCACATGGCCGGCCTGCGGGCTGGCCGGGCTAGCTCCTACTTTTGTCCTTCCCCAGGGTTCTATAAGCACCCACTACGTGGGGGCTTAATAGTCGAGGAAAATGGGCTCCCCAGGCAGGCCAGCGGGGAGAGGACGTGGCCTGGGCTTAACCCTCCTTGGTTCCAGCCGAGGGTCCGGGCGCTGGGGACAGGGGTTCACCGGGGCCTGGGGAGGCTCTCCCCGGCCTGGCTAGGGCTCAGAAGCTGGGACCGGGACCAGGGCTTGAGCTCCATCCAGCAGGTCCCAGGGTGCGGGAGCCCCCCATCCTGCAAGCCAGCCGAGGGTCTGGGCGCTGGTGACGGGGGTCCACCGGGGCCCGGGGAGGCTCTCCCCAGCCTGACTAGGGCTTAGAAGCTGGGCCGGGGCCCGGGGCTTGAGCTCTGTCTGGCGGGCCCCGGGGTGCGGGAGCCGCCTGTCCGGCAAGCCAGCCGAGCGTCCGGGCGCTGGGGACGGGGGTCCACCGGGGCCCGGGGTGGCTCTCCCTGGCCTGGCTAGGGTTCGGAAGCTGGGACCAGGCCCGGGGCTTGAGCTCCGTCCGGCAGGCCCCAGGGTGCGGGAGCCCCCCATCCTGCAAGCCAGCCGAGGGTCCGGGCGCTGGGGACGGGGGTCCACCAGGGCCTGGGGAGGCTCTCCCCGGCCTGGCTAGGGCTCAGAAGCTGGGACCGGGCCCAGGGCTTGAGCTCCATCCAGCAGGTCCCAGGGTGCGGGAGCCCCCCATCCTGCAAGCCAGCCGAGGGTCTGGGCGCTGGTGACGGGGGTCCACCGGGGCCCGGGGAGGCTCTCCCGAGCCTGGCTAGGGCTCAGAAGCTGGGCCAGGGCCCGGGGCTTGAGCTCTGTCTGGTGGGCCCCGGGGTGCGGGAGCCCCCTGTCCTGCAAGCCAGCCGAGGGTCTGGGGGCTGGTGACGGGGGTCCACCGGGGCCCGGGGAGGCTCTCCCCAGCCTGGCTAGGGCTCAGAAGCTGGGCCAGGGCTTGAGCTCTGTCTGGTAGGCCCCGGGGTGCGGGAGCCCCCTGTCCTGCAAGCCAGCTGAGGGTCCGGGCACTGAGGACGGGGTCCACCGGGGCCCGGGAGGCTCTCCCCAGCCTGGCTAGGGCTCAGAAGCTGGGCCGGGCCCGGGGCTTGAGCTCTGTCTGGTGGGCCCCGGGTGCGGGAGCCCCTGTCCTGCAAGCCAGCTGAGGGTCCGGGCGCTGAGGACGGGGTCCACCGGGGCCCGGGAGGCTCTCCCCAGCCTGGCTAGGGCTTAGAAGCTGGGCCGGGGCCCGGGGCTTGAGCTCTGTCTGGTGGGCCCCGGGGTGCGGGAGCCCCCTGTCCTGCAAGCCAGCCGAGGGTCCGGGCGCTGAGGACGGGGTCCACCGGGGCCCGGGGAGGATCTCCCCAGCCTGCTAGGGCTCAGAAGCTGGGCCGGGGCCCGGGGCTTGAGCTCCGTCCGGCGGGCCCCGGGGTGCGGGAACCCCCTGTCCTGCAAGCCAGCCGAGGGTCCGGGCGCTGAGGACGGGGGTCCACCGGGGCCCGGGGAGGCTCTCCCCAGCCTGGCTAGGGTTCGGAAGCTGGGACCGGGCCCAGAGCTCGAGCTCTGTCCGGCAGGCCCCGGGGTGCAGGAGCCCCCCTCCCTGCAAACCAGCTGAGGGTCCGGGCGCTGGGGACAGGGGTCCATCAGGGTCCGGGGAGGCTCTCCCCGGCCTGGCTGCTCTCAGAAGCAGGGACCGGGCCGGGGAGCGGGGGTGGCTGGCTAAGTCCGCTCCACTGGCGGAGCGAAGTTCTCTGCCCACCCCTAGTGATGAATCTGAAAAGGTGTAGAAGATATCCCAGCCTAAGCTAGCTGAGCACTGGAACTCTTATATAACGCTTGTACTCACTTGCAAAAGTGATCCCTGATACCAAAGGCGACCATTGTTGCCCAAAGACAAACGCACACAATGCGGTCAGAAGCCGTCTTGACCTCTAATGTATCATACCAATTATTTGGCCCGTTTCTCCTGCTACATCAAATGCGGCATCTTCCGTATTAACATGACAATTAGTGTCCATGCCTGGTACAAAGCCATGCTGCTGTTGTGAGACTAAATCCAACAGATGAGGAGCAAGTCGAATAGCAAGAATCTTTGCAAACACCTTTGCACTGGCGTTAATAAGAAATATGGGGTGATATGATCCCTATTCATCTGGTGGTTTGCCTTTCTTTAAGAACACTATAATATTAGCCATATTCCAGGAACTCTCCTCCAGCCTCAATATGTTGGATGACAATGAAGAAGGAAAAGATGATAATATCATTAAAGGTTTTATAAAATTTGAGTGGGATGGTTTCTTCTCCTGCTTCCTTGCCAGCTGCTACAATTTCATTATCTGTAATATCTTTCTGGAGTGTGGTAGCATGGAGCTCCCCAAGAACAGGCTATCTACAACCCTGAAACAATTGTGTAAACCCAGGTAAGTTACACCGTTGAGGCTGGTTGTAGAGCTTTTGATAATAAAACCAAGAACTGTTCTGCATTAGCCTGAGGATGTGTACATCCAGTGCCATCACTGCCTTTGATAGACTGAATTACATCCCTAGACTTCCTGTCAGAGATTAGGTAAGCAAGTACTTGACCCACCTTTTCCCTGTACTCATATTGAAGAGCCCGGTTATTGAGATAGTTGCCCGCAATCTTTTCTTTTAGAGCCAGCCCCAAGAGAGATCGTTTTTCGATCAAATTAAAGTACACTGTCTGACCTGCATCACTACCTAACTACACAATGGTAGCTGACTTGGCTGATGCTGTGTACCTACAGAAATCACATTCCATACTCAGTAAGATAATGGTATCCGGGGGCCCTCTGCAGAGCAGACACCAGTAAATGAGTACGCTACATACATCTCAATTCATGCAAACTGGTCCCTTTAGTATCATGAGTACTGTACCTGTCAGTGCTGCTGAGTGCATGATATTGTACACTTATGTTCCATGCATCCCTAAGCAGATTATTACATATTGTCTCATTGACACGCATGGTATGGGCAGGGATGTGTATTGTTCAGGCAAGCATACCCTTTTCGATACAGTACCATGTGAGTGGACTCCCATCTGACACACAATTGGGCTCTCATACTGGAGTCATGTACCATGTGCATTACATGTGTTGGGACAGCAGCTCCAGTGGCTCTGGCCACAAAAACCCCTGCATGAGGCATGCAAATGCAGCATGTGTGATTTGCTATGCAGTCAGAGGTATGTAGTCAGGCAAGCCAGTACAAAGCACAGCGTAGCCACAGCGTAGCCATAGTGAGTATCAAGGAATGGTATCAAAGTCTCAGTCCCAATAATAGCAGCCACAAATTGTGGAACCGCAGAAGTACTTGCACACGGATATACACGTTATCGAGGCGGCTGCAGTATGGCTACACTGGGTGCTCAGGACTTATCAAGGTTTTGACCACCTGCATAACACTGACTATACCTCAGACTTCACACGATTTCCTGTTGGGTCTGAGAGCTACGTACTTCTGCGGTTCCACAATTTGTGGCTGCTATTATTGGGACTGAGACTTTGATACCATTCGATGACTCGTTTTGACGGACTATATACAAGCCTTAAAAAAGTCATCGAGTGCGACGAAACACGTGTCGGCTGTCATTAACCGGTCATTTGGAATAAAATGAATGGAACCAACTATCCGTCTATGCGTACCTTTTGCTGAATGCTTTTGAACTTATCTGAACGGACCCGTTAATCAATCAATCAATCAGGGAATTGTAAGCGCGCTACTCACCCATGAGGGTCTCAAGGCGCTGAGGGGGGGTCCGCAGATCTGTTTAACCGAAGAGCCAGGTCTTGAGGGTCTTCCTGAAGGTGTTCAGGGAGGGGGCGTGTCTGATGTCTGCCGGTAGCTCGTTCCAGGTCTTGGCTGCAATGTGAGAGAAGGATCTTCCTCCTGCTCTGGCTCTGTGGATGCGCGGGGTTTCGGCCAGTGCGAGGTTGGAAGATCGGAGGTTTCTTTTGGGTACGTTAGAGTGACGGACCTTTATATTGTCCTCCCTGGTGGTGCTCTGGCCATTTTTTGAATTAGTCTGTATAGATGGGTTTTATCCCCTGTACTTGACACTATAGGGATGACATAGTGTCCTTGCTTCCATTGAGCACACCTACTCTACAAAGTGTGTATTGTTCTTTCCCGAATTTGTGTATGTGCTGGCATCCTTGTGTTACCATTGTCATCCTCTTTTTTTGTATATTTGAGTATCAAGGAACTATAACCATTATACATAGGAAATGGTGTTCAAGACCAGTGTAATGTGTACTGCCACATTCAGAGGGGTGCTAAGAAGTGTAAGCCATGGCAGGCCTCATTGATGACACACAACTCAGGGGATGCATGCCAAGGAGTATTATTGGGGCTTCTTTACAAGGCTCTAGTGCAGCCTCTGTATCTATTTAGACGTTGTTAGAAGTGAAATACCAGCAGTGCAAGGTTCTTGTAAATAATCCCCTTCATGTATGACATATGTTCTGTGACGCACAATTAGAACTCTACATCACAAATGCCTGCAGAGAAGTAAGTAACTGTGGAGCACATCTGCACTACCTGCCCTGTCATCACATGATGGGCTACGAGAATGTACATCAACTCCATGCTTCCTGGGACTCATCTCTGTCACCTACGGTTACAGTTAAAATGGTGTGGGCCACACAGTGTCACAGATGGCACTGGTACCCATGTTGTGCCAGCACTATAAGCATGGCATTTGCCCCATTTGTGCGGGGGCATGACTAATTAGAGCAAAAAATACCTGTGAGGCATACTTAATGGTTCCACAAATCATCAATAGGTACATGAGAAACATAAGAGAGCAGACACATGATTTGTACTTCCATGTTGGTCCACCAACTTCGATGCTCACATACTGCAGGAGGTCGGACTTCCTGCCAAGCACATCTGCCCAGCGATGTTTTAATTGTTGGGTTTCACTGTCAACTCCATGGATGCGCTGCATCTGTTGGCGTATGCTCGCCCATCCTTGCTTCCTAATCTTTACCGGGTAGCCCTGGATTACACAGCCCCACAGACTATCATGTTCAGTAGATAATGGCAGACCAGCCACAAGAATGCCCCTAACTCCTGTGGGCTCATCGGGCGACTACTGCAATGCCCTGGCATGATCCCCCCAACAATAAACTATCCTAACACTACAAAAAAAATATCCTAATAACCCTTTAACAAATATACCCCAGGAGACAGACACCCAACAGTACACAGGACAATAAATGACAAAATACCACTAAAACACACAATAAGGACTTAAAGGACACAAGAGGGACAGCAGACACGATTCATTAACTCAAAAACCTCCAACACCACTCTTCAGCACAATCACAACTCCACCACTCCCAAGGACAGACAGTAAAACTGTGACTTATTGTGAAAGTGAAAGTAACTTCACAGTTCCTGCTTTGCAGCATGCCGGATTTATCACATCACTTCTCTTAATCCATTACTTCCTATGTGTTGGTTTTTTTGCACTGCCGCTCAATGCATCTATTTCACTAAAGGCCTAACAATGGAAAACAATGATTACATTGCACGTCCGGGGGGAAGCGTCATTTTTCACTTATGTGGGAGCAGAAATATTTCACGATGAATGGTGTTGCATCTATTTTTTTTACACAAGAAGTCTACATTATATATTTTTCATGTTTTGAGATGGTGCACTTCATGTAAATGTTGACAGTGAATGCAGTTTTGTGTGGGATGGGTAGAGTTGACCTGTTTGCAATGTTTGCACATGTGTCATATGTGTGTAATTAAGTGAACATATGTGTGGGATCATCTGGTTCGTGGATCATACTATGCATAGTGCTAAAACACTGTGGTAGCACAGTGATGCACCTCACCAGAGGTGCTCTTTGTGCTAAGTTTTAAATGTCACCCATTGACATTGTATCAGCTTCCCCTAGGGATGCCAGAGACTACCACTGCCATGGGGTTGGTGCAACCATATGTACGACTACTCAGCCTATAGCAATACTTAGCAATACTTTTTTCTTTATTTTGATTAGAAGAATCATAAAAGATCATGTTACCATGTTACCAAAAATTCCAATCAAGCACAAACATTATATATACATTTTTGCTGAAAACTGAAGTACAGAAAAAATACATAGATTAAAATTTCCCACTTGTCAAGGGGCTGTAGCGCATTAATCATCTTAATTTGATATAAATATAAAGTGCATATGCGTACTCAATTGGCACAGACCAACAAGACATTTAGTTAAAATTGTGCTAAGAAATAGATAAAACATTCACTATATACAAATAAAATTCATTCTAGGTAAAGTAACTTCGTTTACAGTTACTAAGCAAAAGAACCAAATGTTATTTATGTTAAAACATGATCTCTATTAAGAACCAAATGCTAAAACATAATCATGATATAGTTACAATACAATTTTAACCCCCTGTTTTTCCTTATGTAACTAGAAGCCACTAGGAATCTGCAAACACCAAATACAATGGGTTGTGAGCTATCTGATTTTAATATTCTCAACGCCGCTGGATATTTCCTGGTATTCAAGTCCTGGCACAGCGGCTTGATCCATTTTCTTCTGGGAGTTACATATGCTGGGCAGAAAAATAAAATATGTGCAATGTTATCATTTGAGGCCGGTAAACATAGGGTGCACTTTGGGTCCCCTCCCGTGGTCTGCGACGTGACCCACTTAGCTGTAAAGGAGTTTATCAGGAGTGTCTCATATCTAAATTTCAAATAAAGTGACTTTGCTAATTGTGGTTCGAACTCATCCAAAAGTTGCTCAAAACTCTGGATCATTTTGATGGACAAGAATTGTGTAGTAAGTCTCCCTGATGTGCATCTTAAAGTGACTCTGGGCAAGATAAAATTCCAATAAATATGCTTGATCTCACTCTTTAATTCTGGTGTCATTAGGCTTGGGTTTATCCAAAACCTACTCAGACCCAAATCCAGGAGCCATTTTCTTACATGGGCCAACCAGGGGAAGGTAAAGTGGACATCAAGGGGCCTATTAGGATGGCGGGCGGACCTGAGTCCGCCCGCTATCCTCACAGTTTTGGGACCGTCCGCCAAACGTGCGGCGGTCCCGCACCGCTAATTAGGATGCGACCGCCACCCTGGCGGTCGCATTCCGCATACTTGACATTGCGGTGGGTGCTGCCGCCGCAATGCCAAATTGCCATGTTGTGCATTTCCATGCACAACGTGGCAGGCACCGCGCGGTGCCTGCCACCTTGTGCATGGAAAGTGTACCCCCACACCCCCACCCCCCCTGGGGGCCCACAACGGGCCCCTAAAGCACATCCCTTCCAGCCTTTCCATGGCGGCATCGCCGCCATGGAAAGGCCTTCAATGCCATGCATCATAATATGGATGGCGATGCCTGCTAGGCACCACCACCATATTGTGCCCCAGTTCCGCCCGGCCGGCAATCGGAACGATTGCCGACCGGCGGAAAAGCGGCGGACGCACTTTGTGTCCGCTGCGATACCCCCCGCCATTATAATATGGCGGGGGTAAATCAGGTCACTTTGGCGGGCGGATCGCCACCACCGGGCCGGCGGTGGCGATCCGCCCGCCATCGTAATCAGCCCCCAAGTTCCAATAATTCACATAATGTCTCCCTGTATATTTTTAGCTCCTCTGTAGTCCAGATTCTAACCCAATAAGACAAAGACCTCCATATAGCTAAGTGTTCCAATCTTTAATCCCAATATTGTATGTTAACGGGATTACTGGGGTGTTTTGGGGAGTGACGTACGGAATCTCATGATTTTATTTTCCCCAACTATTAATGGCTGTAGGATTTCACCACCCCATAGCTCTGATCCATAGAGGGCAGCAATTTGAGCCCTGAATTTATAGAACTCCAAGGCCGGGGTGACAGCCTTTGATACAGTAAATTGTTGCTTCTTTACTATAGGGATGGAATTTTGTAATAAAATTATCCTGGCCTTATTTATTTGTGGTTTCCATGACAGTTTTGAATCAAGTGTAACTCCCAAATATGTGAAGTTGGAAACACACTCCAGAGGCACTTGATTGAAAAATATTTTACCTTTGAAGCTCTTGTATAGTCTAATAGCCATATATTTAGTCTTGGTTGGGTTTATCTCAAGGCCCTTTAGTTTGCAATATTGACTGAGACTGTCAAGTAAGTTTTGTAGCTCCCTAGGGGTCTGGGACAGTTAAATTGTGTCTTCAGCAAATGTTAGGGCGCACATATGGACCCCTCCAAGCTTTGATGAGTCATGGGAGGATCTTTGTAAATGCTGGACCAGGTCATTCACGTATAGTAAGAATAGAGTTGGTGCCAGGACGCAGCCCTGGCGCACGCCCTCCTAACAGGGATCTCATCTGTAAGCTCTCCCCTATGCCCCAGCGTAGCTTGGCAAAATTACCTTCATGGAGCCTTACAATCTGTTATAAAATCTCCTCTGGCACTCCCTGTTGGTGTAAAGTTCCCTATAAAAGATCTCTTGGGATTGAATCGAATGCTGCTTTCAAATCAATGAAAGCAACATATAAATGTCCAAGTTTTAGCTTTGTATACTTCCAGGCTAGGCTTAAGAGTCTGAAAACTTGGTCAATTGTACTTGTTTTCAGTCTAAAGACAGCCTAGCAGGGTTAGAGTATATCATTCTCCAATATCCAATCATTTAACTTACCCAAGATTTGCTTTGCGTAGACCTTTGGAGGGTATCAATCAGGCTTATGGGCCTGTAATTCGCAGGATCGTCCCTTGTGCCCTTTTTATAGATGGGAACTATCTCTGCCCCCTACCAAGATTCTGGGATGGGCTCCCCCTGGCTACTGCATTACTTAAAAGGTTCACATATGGCACCCACACTTCTGGGGCATGTTTCAGGAGGTCCCCTGGTATCTTATCTGGACCGAGTGCCTTTGCTGACTTAATAGCGGCTATGGCTATTGCAGTTTCTTTGATGCTAAACTGTAGTGGTGCATTTTGTTTGAACGATAGAGACCCCTCAGTAAAGCCAGTAGGGTCTAAACCAGACTCACTGTGGGTAGCATATAGATCAGAGAAGTGTCTATGACAAGTACAGGGGTCCAAGAAATGATCTGTAACAGTTTTGCCTGAATTGCTGCCATGAGCTATTATTCTCCAGAACATGGACAGGTCCTTAAGTTTGGCGGCAGTAATAAGGCCGCCCCAATTTGCGTCGTCCCAGTTCTTTATTGCTACTTTCTGCGCTTTTTATATTCTGCTCTTTTCTATCCAATCTGGGTCTTAAGGATCAATAAGAGTCGACATTTGGCTGAGGAGCATTCTTTATCAAACCAAGGGTTGGAAGATTGGATCTTAGGCCTTATTCTACAGTCCCCTTCCTGTGGTTTAGTCAAGAAAACATTTATGTTCTCTGCCAAGCGGCGATGGATCTGTATGCTAGATATGGACTCTGGTCCTAAATCAACATAGGGGGTTAGGGCTTCACAAAAGGCATTTTAGATATTTGTAAGAGGCTCGACTTGGTCCATTATGGCGGACCATTTGACTAATCTCCGGATATTGCTTCCTGACAATTGCGGGTATTTACTTCCCGAATCAATTGGATGAATTATATGAGTGGTGATCAACCTCCCGGACAAGGATAAACATAATGGACGGTGATCACTCTCTCCTCTGTTATCTACCTTAAAGTCCTGTATATGAGCCCAATGTGCTATAGTTACCATCACATAGTCTATTCTTGATTTGGATTTTCCCCTAACAAAAGTGTTAGAGCATTCAATATCTGAGGAGAATCGGCATTACATGCCCTTAGGCCTCTTTATATGGTAAGATGGACTAATTGCATTGCTGAAACAGAGCATGACACCCTGTTGTTTGTGACCAGGAGGGAATCCCCTGGCCAATTCTTCCTCCTCAAAGATAGATTCTATCACTGCCAATGGTTCAGAGCAACAATTAAAGTTGCCCCCACCAGAACAGCGCTATTAGGTTCAATTGTTTCAAGAGCTTCTTCTAACTTTATGTGGTGGCTCTCTAAGCCAGGTTTCCTGGAAAAGACAAAGATCGAAGTTACCAATGTATTCCTGCCAGTCTGGTGCTATAAGTTTTTGATTGAGCCCAGCTATGCTCCAGGATACCATCTTCAGATTTTCCGGAAACAGTTCGACAAATCGGGTTCAAGTCAGACTCTGGTGCTGTCCCACAGTCAGTGCTGTCGGCCAAATGGGTATTGAGTACCTGAATGTCATATGAATGTGTATCATCTGAGTAAGTGTCATGTGTATCTGGATATCGGATGCTTGTGGGGGGACGCAGTATCTGTATGAGTAAAGGCGTTATTAGCAATTAAATTTGTTTTGCCCTGCTCGGTCAGTCAATCTACTATGTCTAGATTGTTGGTACCCTCTGGGATGTGCGAAATATCAATCCCCTTGTCTGCAGTGATGTTATTCTGTCTAAGACTAATTCTGGATTAAAAAAGGGAATGGGATCGCAAATTCAAAACTATCAAATTATCTACAATAAATTTTGAATGAAAAGTTAACTTTATGTCATCCAAGGTCCCCATTTCTTGATGGAAGCGCTTGACTTTTATTATGTTGTATCTTATAGCGCCTATTTCTGATCCAGTGAATCACTTTGGGCCCGATTCACAGAAGTAATCTGAGACGAAAGTCTAACTTTACGACTTTTGGTATTCACAAAGGACATTTATGAGTAGTAAAGTTAGACTTTTGGTCTCAGTTTAGACCAAAAGTCTACCTTAGACCAAAAGTCTAACTTTACTACTACTAAAGTTAGACTTTTGGTCTAAGTTAGACTTTTGGTCTCACATACCCACTGACAATAAGAGGAGGGATATCAACAGTCTTGTCTGGCTCCCAAAATAAAAGTTAATCACCTACTGACAAGCTTTGGACCACTAAGTCTCTGAAGGCGGGTTGAGTCAAGAGCGTGCCCAAGCCCTGGCTTTACCTGGCTCTAGCAGACCCGCTCCTGGCATCGCGGGGGAAGAGGCGGTGCATAAAGTGTATTAAGGACTCTTCCCTCTCGTTAGCAGCTACTGATGGAGTTGATTATGGGGCCTGTGATCCCACCAAGCTCAAGGGCAGACCAGCGACGGCACCAGGGCAGGGAGTGCAGCAATCTGTGAAAAAGCCTCTCCAAAGTATCCAGGAGACGAGATAAGCCCCCCAACAGGTCGATGCGTCTGGGATCGAAGCGTTAGAGGGGGGGCCCAGCCCAGCCTTCTCCGGGCTCCGACGGGTGTGGACAGGCATGGCCCCGGCGCGCCCGCTCGTGTCCCGTGCTGCGGGAAACAGAGCATGCCTTTGAAGTTGCAAAGAGGCTCCTCCCAACAGCCTCAGGTGAGTGGTGTTCGTTGGGGGACCGAGTCCCACCCCAGCACAGGGCAGCAGTTCAATGCGGCAGCCAGAAAGCAAAGTAAAGGTGTCCCGCGCTGTGGGAAACAAAGCACGCCTGTGAAGGTGCAGAGAGGCTCCTCCCAATACCGCAGGTGAGTGGTGTTTGCTGGGGGACCGACTCCCACCCCAGCACAGGGCAGCAGTTCAATGCGGCGGCCATAAAGCAAAGTAAAGGTGTCCTGTGCTTCGGGAAACAGAGCGCGCCTTTGAAGGTGCAGAGAGGCTCCTCCCAACAGCATCAGGTGAGTGGTGTTCGCTGGGGGACCGAGTTCCACCCCAGCACAGGGCAGCAGTTCAATACGGCGACCAGAAAGTAAAGTAAAGCCGTCCCGCGCTGCGGGAAACAGAGTGCGTCTTTGAAGGTGCTGAGAGGCTCCTCCCAACTGCTTCAGGTGAGTGGTGTTCGCTGGGGAACTGAGTCCCACCCCAGCACAGGGCAGCAATTCAATGCGGCAGCCGGAAAGCAAATTAAAGGAGTCCCCTATAGCAAATAAGCACTGTGTCGCACAGTGAAGGCATCAGGCTGTAGTAAAAATGTAAAAGTATGCAGCTATTGACTGCACACACCTAGAAGGGGTTGTATGGATGGGGTCATTCAATTGTTTGCATATGTGCCATTCATATCCAAGGGCCATACCCCACAGGACAAGGACAGTATCATCATTTGCGGCCACCATGATCCTTATTCATGGTCATTGTGGTATGGTAGGTCACCATGCATGCCTTAGTGTGTCCTCCAACATATTGCTGACAGTAAGGCTACATGAATGACTCCATACCTACACTATGCATCAAGATGGTGTTGCTTGTGCATAGCAGTGGGTGTACACATGCAACACTCTGGCACTGACAAAGTATTGTATGTAGATTTTGTCTGTGTAAATTGAGACAACTAAATAGATGTGACAGGTGGGTAAGTTTGTTGATGTAGCATATGAAGACTGTAGTTTTGGGAGCATGATCCCCATGCACATCCTATGTGGAACACTGCAAAGTAATTATACAAAGAGTGGCCTCTGCTTTCAGCCACAAGTATGAGACTTAACACATGGCTGGCATCAGGAGAGACACACACAGTCATTGCCCACTATCTACTTTACCACACCATGGTTATTGTGGCTGGCAATGAAGGACTATCTGCTACTGGTAGTTGACATGCACACTATTTCATTTGAACCAGATTACGTTCAATGTTGTTTGTTACACATTGCTGCATACATAATCTATGTGACAAATAGTAGTGGATCAAATGTGGAATTTTAGTGGTTTAGTGTGAGTATGGAATGCAAATGCTTACACAGTGGTAGTGCTATGACATGTTATTTACAGATAGATGTTCAATGTGTAATATTATGTCATTGCTCCATATGATGTTGGATAATCATGCTTCAAAAAAGAAGTTTTTGATGATGCTGTCTCCCTCCACCGTTTTGCTGCTACTGATGCTCCGTGTTGCTGAGGCTCCTCATCTTCCTCCTCCTCATCATATGGCATTTCGTGATCCCCAATCTCATCGGGCCATGACACATTGGTCCTGACACATATAGTGTTCAAAATGCAGCAGACCAATATAATTTTACAGACCATAGGTGGGGAGTAGAGCAATCTGCCCCCAGATACGTCAAGGCTCCCGAAGCGTAATTTCAGTACTGCAAATGTCCGCTTAATGATGGACCTGGTGCGGCATAGTGCATAGTGCTGCAGCATTATCTCCATGTAGATATGCCCCTGAGAGTTAATCAGAACCATTTATATAGATTTCCTGACTCTTTTACCTTATAATTCTTTAAATAATAAACTGTTTTTAAATAAGGTTGACTGTAATAAGGGTCGTAAGTCTATCGCAACACTTGCAAATTATGATATCAGCCAATGTGGCTTTATTCTATGAAACCTCTGACAACAGCTCTTTCCAATAAGTTAACATGGACTAGAAATAGTAGGTGGGCCACAATCATTTTCTCTGTATCCTGTTCCAAATTACCACTGAAAACTCAATTTCTGGTGAGGTTTCAGTCCCATTGAGGAAATTTGATATCTTGAATGTATCAACAGGTGGAATGGATCCACCATACAACCTCTGACCCATGCAACTTGAGTTGGTACAGATGCAACAACTAACACATGCATTGCCCTCTGCCCTTGTGCACTAACAAACACTATCATTCATTGCTGTGGGGTACTGAAAACCAGGTGTTGTCACCACAAATATGAAAAACAAACATCATGATGGAGAATTATGTTTCTTACAAGCAGTGAAGAAGAGGAAATAATTTGGTGGAAGGGAAAAGAAATTGAAGAGATTAGGGATTGATTGGTGGAAAGGGATGAGGCTCTCCCCCACTCCCACCTCTTTCATGGGCTATTGAACAGGATTAAGTCACACGTTTTTCTAAATTGACAATTGTATTGTTAAATATTTGTTTTGTGGGTGACAGGTAGCCAAAAAACAAATAACTTAAATTACATGATTGAAAAGTGTTGCTTTCTATGATGATGCAGACCAATGAACAACCAACTTTCAGCTAAATCATGTTATCTCTCCTACTTTGATTAATGAGTTTTGCGATGCACCAATTAGTACCTATTTTCCTGCCTTTAATTGTCTTCTTTCCCCATATCTATGTGCCAATGTTTCTGCATTCTACGCCTTCCCTGACATTTCACTCTTTTGCTAATGAACTGTTTACTCTTGAGTCTTAAATGCCTGTGTTCCTCCAATATTGAATACTCAGCCGTGAGTGCATAGATCTATGCGCTCACAGGCACAAATTCTATAGCGGTTCACTGTCTATCTTTGCCCTTTTTGTTTTGCACAAGAATCTGCATAGCTCCATGGTAGAGCCCATTACATAGTTGGTTTTTCAATCTAGTTTTCACATGAAAATGTGGTGACATTTATTTAATCATCTGTTCCCTGTGTTAGCTGTCTGCAGACGCTAACTTTTCCAGCTGATAGGTGGTGCACTATTCACTGCATTTAATAAATTGTTGGATTCCTCACCCACCTTCTGACTCCAATTTAACCATGAATACAGGTAACATCCTACTCCTTCCCTTACTTTTGTAAATTTGAGCCTTGCTGAATATTTGCCCCATAAAAAGTTGTTTCTCAATTTTTTAACCCTTACCTATTGGCTTTATTGAGTGTTGCAAGTATAATCGAGCCAGTTTTGAATTTCTTATATTTCTTATTGAGGTTGTTCCGCTATGTTGAATAACCATCTGAAAGACTTAACTACCACGATTTCCCTGCTGTTCTACATTCCAATTCAGTTAGGATATTGATGAACTATCTTAGTGTCTCACACTTGTGGAATGATTGAATAGTTTTCTCTTTACAATTGCTAGCAGGTATAATTAAGGCATTTTTAAATCAACAGACACAAAACTTTGACATGTGATATACATACTAACAATGTCCTAGAAAGTATTTGTTATCTTTTGTTTGAGATGCACATTCCAGGTAACATGATTAATTATCTTCTGATGAAAGGTAATATGCCGCAATGCATTGGGGTTATATTGCATTTTTTTTTAATTCACTTTGAACATATATTTGGAGTGAAAATAAGAAGAATCAAGAAATGATTTTATTTGAATGTGAGTGTTTATATTTAAAGTGAATGATAAAGAGAGAAGTATCCCCTCTGGATAACCTAATTGTGCTTCTGCAGACAACCCCTCCCAGTGTTGTGTGGTGCATAGCAATGATACACTGTTCTTCTTAGAAGAGACTACCAGACAGCAAATCAGGAACTCATGAATCCTCTTCTGAAATTTGGACAAAGAAATAGAGGGCTTTAGCTGCAGGTTGTCTTATCCCAATGAGGAGTGAAGACCACATACGCATAACAAGGCCACTGGTCACCTAAACTAGGTGTTCAGTGAAATTTAAACCATTGAAGGTATAATTCAGTGCTTAATCTGAGCTGGTCATTGCAGGTAGGGCCCACAGTACACCTTATTTTTCCTTATTAGATCCAGAACCAGAGAGAGGGAAAAGAAAAATGGAAATACTGTGAAAAAGGAGATAGCAGGCATTAAAAAGCATGTGAAAAGTGAAATAAAGAGGCTGGGAGGATCTGGTGGAGAATTAAAGATACATAAGATTGAATCAAGACTACTCAGCCTTTGTATTTGGCACATCTACCTTTAAAATTGGGATTTCTTATGTACCAAAGGCACTTTTGATGCTGTTTTTGCTGAGGGACAGGAGTGACCCGTGCAGGTAAGAGCGGTGGGGCGGGGTGGGAGGACTCGACAGATCGACCGAAAAGGGAAAATTAATTTTTATTTAATTTTCCCTCATCACCATCTGTCGAGTCTCACCCCGCCCCACCGCTCTTACCTGCATGGGCGGCTCCTGATTAGGGATTTCACAGTAGCGATTCGTATTTAAATGTATGAAGAGTTTGCAAATCGCGAATAGTCGTACAATGATGATTTTGCATGTGCAATTCACTATAAAATGTAGTCAGGCACATCCTATATGAACTGCTCCAGAATACTTCAGGTCCTTTCACAATGGCTGCTTTATACAGGATGCCAAGGAGGATGCTAACAATAGATGCTTTGCACAGGAGGCGGAGAAGTCAGAAGAGGATTTTAAGGGTTAAGATAACCCTTTTTTGAACAAACTGAGGAGATATTTGACAAATATAGGCTTAGTAGTCAGGTCATTTTAGACTTAGTAGCTGAGCTTACACCTTTCCTAGAAAAACATAAAAAAGGTAGTAATACTATACTAACCCAATCCAAATACTCTGTCCTCTTGACCTGCTAACTTCGGAAAGTTACCATGGAGAAATTGCAGAAGTGGGGAGAGTTTCCCAAAGTGCCTTATCACATTTTTAGATGGTTTTTGGATCAGATTTGAGAAAAATTTATCATTACAGATATTCTCTCAACACACAAGTGGACATAACAGCAGACAAAACATTTATTTTTCAGTATTGCCCAATTCCCACATGTATTGGCAGTGTAGTTGGGACTCTTTTAGCAATATGTTCACCAGCTCCAAAATAGGTTTTATTCCATAATCGGAAACATGCTCACTTTCTAAATACACAGGGCCTGATTCACAGAACTAACTTACGTCAAAAACGTAAAGTTAGTACCTTTTAGTATTCACAGAATACACTTACTCATTTTGGTATTCACAGAATGAACTTACTCATTTCGGTATTCACAGAAGTTAGTAGTCCTAACTTTAGGACTCCTAAATGCCTTCTGTGAATACCGAAAGTCTTAAAGTTAGGATTTTTCTCAGTTTAGGAGTAGTAAAGTTAGGAGTCTTAACTTTACTACTCCTAAACTGAGAAAATCCTAACTTTAAGACTTTCGGTATTCACAGAAGGCATTTAGGAGTCCTAAAGTTAAGACTACTAACTTCTGTGAATACCGAAATGAGTAAGTTCATTCTGTGAATACCAAAATGAGTAAGTGTATTCTGTGAATACCAAAAGGTACTAACTTTACGTTTTTGACGTAAGTTAGTTCTGTGAATCAGGCCCACAGTTTTTGTGTGATGCATACCATGCTATCACCAACCTTGTTGCACGTTTTCCAGGCAGCATGTATGACTCCTACCTGTTCTGCCACAGTAGGATTTGTAATCTTACAACTAGAGGAACTTTGGTGTGGCTATTGACTTGGTAAGTGTGTTTAATACTTTGCACACATATCTAGGCTGGGTTTATGCAGATTTTTTCTAATATTAAAATGTTTGTTTATAGGAGACAGTGAACATGTATGCAAATTAATATTGACACCATATCTGAATCCAACCACCAGAGTAGAGTGCAGGTACAACAGAGCTCACAAGGGCACACACTCTGTAATAGAGAGCACATTTGGACTTTAAAAAGGAAAATGTCTCTATCTTCAAAAGAGTGGTGCTCCGCTCCAACCTGCGCTATGCTACGTAATATTGCAACACAAAGGGGGTTCCCAAATGTTGAACGTGATTCTGAGTCAGATTCTGAGGAGGACGATCCACTACCCCATCAACCACAAGATGCATCTCGAGCTGAAGAAGGCAGAGCTCATCGGCCAGATATAACAACCTTTTCATTTTAAAGTAAGGTAAAAATGCACTTCTAACAAAACACAAGAGAACATTTTAGCAAGTAAATGAAACAAAAAAGAACATTTATTCTGGGTTCTCAGTACATAAATTATTTGCGTTTTCTCCCAAAAAGAACCACAATAATTTAACAAAGTTTACATTCATGAACGATATTATTTTTGCAAAGGACACAAATAAACCAAATAAACATAATAATGGGAACAAATGTCCTTAATTTTTTTATCTCTTTTTCCCAGCACTTTTCTTTTTATTGCTTGGAGCTGTAGCAGTTCCAGAGAAATCAGTACCTGCTGCTTGTCTGTGACTGCCCTGCATACTCATGCTTTATAACACCAAGTGGCCACTGAGGATTACCCCCTTCCATGCGTCGCATGGCCAGGAGCCGTCCGACTCTACAGTGCTCAAGCCTTGGGAGCTGGGGTGGAGCTTCCAAAATAGGCATGCCAATGCCCCCATCCCCCCAAAAATGTCCACATTCTTTTTGCCCCCCCAGAGGCAGATGGGGGCAACAGCCCCTAATCTGCTCCCCCAGGGGGGCTGAAAGCACACTAGGCACCAGGGATATGTTTATGGGCATTTCAGGGACAAGCCCCATAGGCAAGGGTCACTCCACTATTTTTTAGGCTCACAGTTTGGCTGTTTCAGTAAAATGTTTAGTCTCATCTGCCCCAAAGCAGGGGCAGAAAACCAGTAGAAACCAGGGAGAGTTTGTGTGTGTTTGAACTGGAGTTTGGCTGATGGTCTGCGTGTACTGACCTTTGGCTGGAATTTTGCTGGTTGTGTGTGGACTTGCATTTGGCTAATGGTGTGTGTGGACTTGCGCTAGATGACTTTGTGTGTAGATTGGTGCTAGCCTGTGGTGTGTGTGGACTGGCGCTTGGCTGGTGGTGTAGGTGGACTGATGCATGGTTGATGGTGTGCATGGATGGTGCTTGGCTGGTGGAGTGGGGGATGGCACTTGGCTGGCGGTGTGCGAGGATGGCGCTTGGCTGGTGGTGTGCATGGATGGTGGTGTGCATGTACTGACTCTTGGCTGGCAGTGTGGCTTGCATGAATCCCCCAGTGTTTTCTTACCCAGAATCCCCTCAAACCTCCAATTTACTTACTAAGTCACATTTTCCTCACATTTCTGTGTGGGTAAGTGGTGGGATCACCGCGCAGGCCCAAATTTCCTACCAACCAGCTTTCCTCTTGGTCTCCCGAGAAAAATGATACCTCACTTGTGTGGGTGCCCAAAGTAGCATCAGCCTAAAAACGTATAAACAAACTGCCCTTTTGGACCTGCTTTGGGCCCCTCTGAATCTCTACACGTTTTTGCCCCTTCCATGTCATAGGCACTTGGCCCATCCACACAAGTAAGGTATCATTTTTATCGGGAAACTGAGGGGAACGGTGAGTGATAAATTTATGCTGTGCAGTGATCCCACAACTTTCCCACACAGTTATTAGAGGAAAATGTGACTTTGTAGCTAAATTTGAGGTTTGCAGCGTATTCTGGGAAGGAAAATGTTCAGGGATCAACACAAGACACCTCCCTGGACTCCCACTGGTGTCTAGTTTTCAGAAATGTCTGAGGGGCATATTTACAAGGGCTTTATCTCCGCTTTTTTAGCTTAAAAAGCCCAAAAAGCGGAGATAAAACTATCGCCCTATTTACAAGAGGGTGCTAACATGCATAATCGCATGTTAGCACCCTTTTTCCCAACGCCTCCCTTTGCATTTCTAATGAGATGCAAAGTGGGCGTACCCCGGATGGACTACCTTGCAAATATCGCTGATGTTCACATCGCGATATTTACAAGGCTGCCCCAGCATTTTAGCACACGTTAGTTTTTGGAGAAAACTGCTGTTTTCTCCAACACTAACGTCTGCTAAAATGCAGACTTACCTATCCCTAACATTGGGGTGGATTATGCTGATACGACCCTGTGGGTCATATCAGCAAGGTTATCGCTGTTTGCAGGGAACATCGCTGGAAAACCAGCGATGTTCCCTGCAAAACGGCAATAACCTCGCTATCTCTGGAATTTTTATCGCCCTGGAGAAACGCGTTGTTAATAACGCGCTACCAGGGCGATAAATTCCAGAGATAGCCTGCGATAACAAAATTATCGCTAAGCACGGCCAGCGATAATTATCGCTGGCCGTTGAAAATATGCCCCTTGGTTTTTTAGGTTCCCCTAGATGTCCGCAAGCCCGGGACCAAAAACACAGGTGCCCACCTTTCTATCACAAAACAACCTGGTTTTTCAAGGGGGTCACCTGCGATTTTGGTCCCGGGCTCAGCTGCCATCTTGGGAAACCTTCCAAACCCAAACATTTCTGAAAACTAGACACCTAGGGGAGTCCAGGGAGGTGTGGCTTGCATTGAACCCTGAACATTTTCCTCACTTTTCTGTATGGGAAAGTTGTGGGATCACCAGGCGGCCACAAATTTCCTACCACCTAGCATTCCCCCAGGTCTCTTGATAAAAATGTTTCCTCACTTGTGTGGGTAGGCCTAGTGCCCGCGACAGGAAACACACAAAACATACTGTGGAGACTTCAAAATTATCGATCGCAAATCTAGCTGGTTTTGCAAGGGAGTCGCCTGTGTTTTGGTCCTGGGCTCAGCGGTCATCTAGGGAAACCTATCAAACCCAAACGTTTCTGAAAACTAGACACCTAGGGTAATCCAGGGAGGTGCAGCTTGTATGGATCCCCTACATCTTCCTACCCAGAGTCCCCTTCAAACCTCAAATTTAGCTAGAAAAAAAAAAATCTCACATTTCTGTGTGGGATTACCGCACCAGCACAACTTTACTACCACCCAGCGTTAACCTCAGTCTCCGAGTAAAATGATACCTCACTTGTGTGGGTGGGCCAAGGTTGTGCGACTGAGAAGGGCCAAAAATTTAGAGTTTTAGGGGATAGCACAGTGAGATCTAAGCGCTATATATTTTTTATATACGTTTTAGGCTGGTTCTGCATTGGACACCCACACAAATGAGGTATCATTTTTATCGGGAGATCGAGGGGAACAATGGGTGCTAGGATATTTGTGCCAGTGCGCTGATTCCACACAGAAATGTGAGGAACATTTTATTTTTTTTAGCTAAATTTGAGGTTTGCAAGGGATTCTGGGTTGGAAAATGTTGGGAGATCCACGCAAGCCACACCTCCCTGGACTCCCCTGGGTGTCTAGTTTTCAGAAATGTTTGGGTTTGGTAGATTTCCCTAGATGGCTGCTGAGCCCGGGACTAAAACCAGGTGTCTTGCGGTCGACAATTATGTAATCTCCACAGTACATTTTGGGGTGTTTCCTGTCGTGGGTACCATGCCTACCCACACAAGTGAGACACCATTAGGGGGAATGCTGGGTGGATGGAAGTTTGTGGTTCCCTGCAGATTCCAGAACTTTCCATCACAGAAAAGTGGGGAAAATGTGTTTGTTTTTTACAGAGTTTGAGGTTTGCAAGGGATTCTGGGTAACCAAACCTGGTGAGAGTCACACATGTCACCCCATCCTGGATTCCCTTGGGTGTCTAGCTTTAAAAATGTACAGTTTTGCTAGGTTTCTCAAGGTGCCGGCTGAGCGAGGGTCCAAAATACATAGCTAGGCACATTGCGAAAAAAAAGTCAGTTTTCACTGGAAAAATGTGGTGTGCCACATTGGGGTTCTGCCATTTCCTGTCACAGGCACTAGGCCTACCCACACAAGTGAGGTACCATTTTTATCTGAAGACTTGGGGGAATTGCTGTATACATGGTACACAACGAAAACCCATTGCAAGGCACAGCTCAGTTATTGGTATCTGGGTACCTCGGGTTCTTGGTGAACCTACAGGTCCTATATATCACCACAATGAGAAGGGTCCAGCAGATGTAACGTTATATTGCTTTCAAAAATCTGCCATGGTTAAAAGAAGTTACAGGTGAAAACGTTGGCACAAATTTCTGTTTATTTCAACTCAATTTCAATATTGTTTTATTTCATCTGTTTCTATAGAAAAACCTTGAAGGATCTACACAAATGACCCCTTGCTAAATTCAGAATTTTATGTACTTTTTTAAAATGTATAGCTGTCCAGGATACATTATTGCTTTTATACCCATTTCTAACACTAACTGGAAAGAGGTTGAACGCACAAAAAATAGTAAAAATAGGCTTTGTCCCAGTAAAATGACAAAACTGTGTAAACATTTTTGGTTTTCTGAAAAAAGTCTGCCTGTCCCTGAAAGCTGGGAAGATGGTGGTTTCAGCATCACAAACCTTTTGTTGATACCATTTGCAGGGAATAAAACAGACACTTTCTTCTGCAGCAATTTTTCCCCATTTTTCCCAAAACACCCAAAATGTTGCTGTATTTTGGCAAATTTCTGGGTCCGATCCAGGGGAATCCACAAACCCTGGGTACTTTTAAAATCCTCAGGGTTTTGGAAGAAATTGAAGCACATTTGGCGTGGATACCTTATGTGGACAAAAAGTTACAGGGGCCTAAGTGCGAACTACCTCAAATAGCAAAAAAAAGGCTTAGCACAGAGGGGGGATAAGTAGTGAAGGGGTTAATGCCTCTTCAGCCCCCCACCTAATTCACCAGTAGTACAGATTTGACTGTTTTACAATAGTCCCCAAAGCACTGGTGACAGCCACAAGATCACATACAAAATCCCTACTGCAGTGCCCCATCTATACCTGCCAGTTCTCCGTGCACATTGACAAAGTGGCAGTAGCATGTACCAGACAATTAACAGACCTGGTGAAGCCATCTATGTGTGACTTGCATTGAAAGCAGTGCTTAATTTGTGCCGGTGCTCAGCACTGGCACTTATTTCACAGTCTATTGAATCTCAGGACACTGTTTGTGACTGCCAATGCTTGATGGCCTCTAAGGTACACTGTATGTTTTCATGGTCCGTTTTCAATCTCTCGCATTCCACAGTATTGGCTCCACCTCAGAACGGAAGCTGAGTGGTAAATTGCAGTGAGATTGAGAGGGAAAGAGAAGTTCTGCTGCTCGGGCACTGTGCATTTTCAGGCCAAGCTCACTGGTGAGGGAGAGAAGAAAGCATTGTTCCATTTTGTCAGCATTTTTTGGGTGCAGAGCTGTAACATAAGGCCCTGCAGTGCGGGGGGGGGGGGTCCCAGGTCATGTAGCCTCTCTCAGCCTGGATTGCGTATTGCAAAATTATTATAAAAACAATTCCCAGCGGCTGCTGCCAGGCTGGACCCTGCTTGCGATGTCATTTCAGGAACCGAAATGTATCTAATTCGTGAGGCAGGAGACTTTTCCTTTCAGGAGTGGATGTGGCCTGGCCTCCCTAGGTTGAGTGGATGAACTGAAGCTACAACTTAGTTTCACGTACAGCTCTGTGTACCAGTCTTCACTCCAAACTGAAGAGCTGTGCTGTGCTAGTAAACATATGGCCTGACCTTAGACACTCTTTCCATCCGCACTGCACTCAGAGGTGCTGAAAGAGCCTGTGCTACACCTTCCTGCTTTGAAATTAGGTAAATCAAAGTAGCAACAACTCCATCCTGCTGGCTTCATTTTTTTTATTTCATGTTTCTTGACTCTGCTTAGTGTTGCCAACCTTCCCAGAGAAAAGTACTGATCATCTGTCATGTTTTAACATTCTGCAAAGGCCTGGATGGGATTCTTACAAAAAACTTCATATAAAAAGTTCTCTACTAATTCTAACATGGGCCTTCTGTCTTTGTTTTCTTTAATTAACAGTGGGGGTCAGTAGGGCGGTTGTAGAACATATTTCTGCAGAGAAGTAGATGTTCAGGCCACACTATTGTTTCCACTTTTGGTGGATGGTATTTGGTTTCCAACTCACTAGTACTCACATTGAAATCAGTGAAAGCTTGATGTAGCACCTCAAAGATTAAACTGTATGTCTCTTGATATGAAAGCTACGCTTGAATCACAGCAGCAAGCACATGAACCTGCTAAGCTATAATACTTGGATGATGGCGCGTGCCATTTTCTTTCACACTGTTCAGCAGCAGGCATGTGAACATTCCAGGGCTTTTTTATGATGATGTAAATCTGTGATCAGTTACTGCTCCACACAGGTATCTGCAGCAAGGGCATTAACCACCCTAGAATCTTACCAGAAGAGTAGAGATCTGCTTCATACAAACCAGTTGTTGCAATGGGCACTTTAACCCTTTGAGTTAGTCTTCTACAGATGCATTTATGTACCACATTGTACTGCTTGCTGAGGACAGCTGAAAGGTCGCAGGTTTGAATCTCGTTGTGGTAGCACAGCCTTTCATGCTTCTAGGATCGATAAATGTGTATTTCTCAGTTGGATAATAATAATAAAACTACCGTTTACACTGCCACTCAACTGTGGTACCGATTGCTATGTAAAAGAAAAAGTAGTGCCAGTGTGTCACTCACCTATAAATATTTGTATTATGATTGGTTTGTTTTAGCCCATTCGCAACTTTGAAATCTGCGAACCTGGGAACTAATGCTGGCTCTTGATCCAACGTTAACAAATTCTGTTTTCCTGCCCTGATTAGCTGTGTCACTGTATCTCGGATCTGATATCTAACAAAGCTCGGAGTTCAGAAGTACTATATTAATTTTCTGTTGCTCAGCACCTCCAACCATGCCTCCTTTCTTCTTTCCATTCTTGCTTTCTTACATCCTCATTCATTCTCCATCCTTCCTCCCTTGGTGCATTATTTCTTTCTTCCTTCATTCGTTCCTTATTTTCTTTTATCTTGCTCCTTCCGTCATCCCTTCTTTAATTTCTTCCTTTCATAACCTCAACCCTCCCTTCTGCTTCTCTTCCTCCTGTCTATTCATCCATCACACATCGTTCACTTCCTTTCTCACTCTATCCCTACATTTCTTCCTTTCACATTCTTTTCTTAGTTCCTCCTCTTTTCATCCATTACTTAATTTCCTCACTCCAGTACTCCCCTTCCTGCCTTCATTTGTTGCTGCTTTCTTTACTGTGTTCCTTCCTTTATCCCTTCCTTTCTTTGAAACAGCACAGTACAAGCACATTTAATTTAGTTTGCAAAGTTGCCTCAAATCCTCAAATGACCCTTCCAAAAGGTGCATTTTGAGACGTACACACATTGTCTAACTTGAGTTCACTTTTGAGTTGTTGTCCACATGTTATATTATGTTATGTTATATTGATATGTATAGTGCATTAATCACCGAGAGGGTATCCAGGTGCTTTGGGCAGGTGTGTAAGTGTGAGGTCCCCAAGGTGCTTATATGAAGTGCCAGGTCTTAAGCTTCTTGCAGACCTCAAGAAGTGAGGAGGTGGCTCTGATTTGTTTAGGCTTGTGGATGTGGATGTGGGTGGGGCCATTAAAGGAGGTGGGTGGAGCCAATTGAGGAAGTAGATGGAGCCGGAGGAGTGTGGGTGTGGCCTCCTAAAATATGTGAGCACCTGCACTTAACATTTTACAATTAAGCACTGGTTGAAAGGTCTGCGTCTATGATTTACATTTTCTTGCTGTAAAACCGTACATAAAGTGCTAACAGCCTGTGTTAACTGAGCAAATTTATCTGCAATAACTTTTCGACTCTTCTCAGCGGTGTAATATAGCTTTTCTAATCCACTTTTGATATTCACAATGATTTCATTTATGCCCAATAACTGTCTATTGACAGATTTTATGTATTTACTTTTAGGCCAGTACTGCTAACATTGAGGCCTCTAAGCCACCAAATAAAGCTGATGTTTCTCTACCATCTGCCGGTGTTACACGGCCAGCAGTGGCGGCCGGTGGTGGGAGTGCTGCCGGGCGCTGAAGTGGGGGGGGGTTGGGGCTGGGTGGGGGGTAGTAAACTAGGGATTATGGCCCATTAGAGGTAAGTAAACATATAAATAAATAAAACGAATTTCGTTGCGCGCCCCACCCTGCCCCTCCCCCACCCCACGTCAGCGCCCGGCAGCACTCCCACCACCGGCCGCTACTGACGGCCAGCATTTCTTTGTCTGGAAGCACTGTGATGGTGCTAGCAGAAACCTCCTGCGCATGTGCCTGTCTCTAACAGCAGGTTCTGGTGTGTCCCTGGCTGTTCGTAGGTTTTTTTCAGTCCAGAGTCCTTGGGAAAATCTGGCAGTGGAGACACTGCTGATCTCTGCTCTGACGGCACAGGTAGTGTTGGTGTAGCTGTGAAATCACTGGCTTCCTCCATGCCTGAGGGACTGTCTCAGACATGGAGGAAGTCTTGACCGCTCGGGGATGGTAAATCTGTGATAGAGCACCATGTTCTTGTGAAATTTGTAGGGGTGCATCATAATCACTGCTAGTTCGCACCCGCATATATCCAGCTATATATATCCATGAATGGCTAGCAAAATGAAGTTATAACCCAGTTATCAGAATGAATAAGAAATGTAATTGTGCTATTTTAATCATGCAAGTGAAACGCTTAACTGAATCATGTATAAACCAATGCATAAGATGAATCAGCCATGTGTAATCGAGCTGCCGTAGTTTAAACGTGTACCATATAAGTTGTACGTGTAGTTCGCTTTTGCATATGAAATATAATGAACCAATGCTTATAGACGTGATTAAGATTTCGTGTTTAAATTGTATAAAGGCCTGACTGCATATACGACAGGGAAAAGCCTGTTTGTTCTTATGTTAGCTTATTTTGCAGACAGAGAAGGTTCTCTTGGAAAGGCTCTCTGGGCACCGAAATGAGATTTAATTAGCACGAGTAGAAGGTTTCTGTTGAACGTATCTTTTGTTGCAGGTGCAAGGACACATGCCTCGTTAGTAAAGACTGGCTCTTTGTTTCATAAGTTAGAGAGATGGGAGGCATGAAGATGGGAGTGCAATGGAATTTAGGGATGATACTTTCAGCGGAGAAGGTGCCTGGGACTCAAGGTCATCTCAACCGTCCAGGATGAAGTAACCGTTTCGATGGAAAAGTACAAGAAAGAAGACCTGGCCAAAGAGGCGTGACAAAAGGCGTGTTCAATTGTATTGGGTTTTGTATTAGGGATAGTGCCCCGAGGGTGGAGGCCAGAGAAGAGGTAGAGGAGGGCAGAGAGGAGGGCAGAGAGAGAGATTTGGTGAAGGAGCATCTAAAATCTGAGCTTAGGTACTATGTGAGTGTACTTCTCCGGAAGTCTTCACAGCTGACACCTTTTCTTTTACTCTTGCCTGGGGATATTCGTTAAGTAGGTATGCCACCTTAGTGATAGAGTAGGGACAGTTAATAGGTTTTCCTTATTTATGTAATGAAGAATAATATAGAGATTGGAGCAGTTATCGCTTGTATAATGCTTCTGGAACTAACGATTCTTCTTGTCCTGAGTCGGATGAGACTCCTGCGTAGGATGCTATTTGTATTAGTGCCCATCTATTTCTTTAACCTCGTGTTGAGGTGCTTGCATGTGCAATTATTCTTGGCTGTAATAAATCCAGAAAACTGAATTCGGAGTCAGTGGTCTTTTAAGGTAAACTGGATTCTAGAATTTGTCGTATAACTGAAAAGGATTTTCTTCCCTTCACACTATTCAGCAGGTAAAAGATCCTGGCGACCTGAAGATTCTTAAAAGAGATAAGATAAGAATCTGTGTTATCAGTTGGTAGCAGAGTAGGATGATTATCTCTGATAGTAAGGGGAGATCTAGATTAGGATAAGAGATTAGTTGCCCCATAGAACCCCAGTGATAGTGATCCAGTGGATCGCAAAAGGAGGACGTCGGTGGTCGCTGAAAACTGACGGAGAGTGACGGTGCGGCGGAAGTAGCAGTTTGTGGTAGAGTGAGTATGAAAAGAGTGATGGTTGTTAGATTGCGGTGTTTGCTCGTTGTGTAATGTTTTGCGGAGTTGGAATGAGAGTTGTGTGATTGAGGATCGGACCGTGAGCGCGCGCGGGGCCGAGAGATATTGTGGTGTAGAAGACACCCAGAGCTGAGATTGTTGACCAGAGGTTGTGGGAGTCATGAGACTTCGTTGTTTAACCCACTGAAGATAGGGAGCATATGTGTGAGTGTGTGAATAACCGACGCTGGTCGTAGGTTGTTGGGTGCAGAACATTGAGTGCTTGGATCCTATCGATTGTGTCAGAGGTGATTGTCCGGTCGTTCGCGGACAGACGGTCGCCAGATTGAGGTCAACAATTTCGAGAGGCTGATCAGTCATTGCTGGACCGATAGTCAGAGAGGTGATTGTACAGACAGTTACTTCAGAGTGTGATTGGGACGCATGCGAGCGAGAACGAGTGAAGTAGGAAGGAGGGGAACTGCTGTGAGCGGAGGAAGAGTGACGTCAGTCGGTGCCACGCTGTGATAGGCCGGTTGGCGTGAGCCGCGCTGGCATTGGTGGATTGAAATCAGGAAGTAAAACGAAATCTTGTGCGCGAAAAGAAATCTGCTTTACCATGAAATGTTTTAAAGTTTTACGAGAACTGTGCAGAGGTGACAGACATGTGGTTACTCGGGGTGGAGAGGAAGCCCCTCCCGAGGATACCCCGGCACATTATATGGCTACGAATGTAGGATTGCATACCATTATTTGGCTTGAGAACTGGCATAAAATGACAGAAGGGGAAGGAGAATTGACTTTCCCACGCTATGGCACTTTCAGGTTAGAGGTATTGTACCAGCTAAAAACTATAATGGCTTCTTTACGACCACTGCCTAGACCGATACAGTTCGAGGCGATACACGCATGGATTAGGGCAGTGTATGACAGGAAAAGAGATAAGAGCCAGGAAAGGGTAAAGAAATCGATCAGGGCCTTTCAGGATGCGAGGTGGGATGCACTGGAGAAAAGGTGGAGAGTGGAAACGATCGAAGGAGATAGGTTGTACCCACTGTTAATAAAAGGTGGGAAGATAACAAGGATTGAAGAAGAAGACAGTGATACTGATGACAGTCTGTCAGATAGGTTGCTGGCAGAGAGACCACCTCCATTTAATCCAGATTTAGAAGAGGAAAAATCAACTTCAGCAGTGGAACGGGGTGAAACGCAGAATCAGAATAACATGAGGGTAGTGGGGAGAATTTCCACAGGAACAGAGGGAGGGGCAACACAGCCTCCCATAGGGAATAACCGATTACCAGACTCCCTAACAGTACCGGTTACCATTGGCCCTATAGTACCGGTATATGATCCAGACCGAGTAAGAGAAGGAAGTTCAGTACAGACGAGAGGAGAAGAAGGAACTAGTGCTAGTGGGAATGGGTTCGGAGTACAAGTGATACACTTCCCAAGGCCACTAGACACAAGTACGCCATTACCAGCCACTGCAGACTCCTCTTTTAGACAGGAGGACGAGAGACCAGCCAGACCAAGGTCTTTGCATGAATCTCAGTCAGCTGTGATGATGTGGACACCGACAGTAAGGAATCAAAGTGATAGAATGCCAGGTGACAGGGAACGAGAAAAGTCCGAAACCAGATCAAGCTTTAGGAATACGATAGAAGAGACCAAGTCACAAGAACAAAGTGGTGACTATGATGAGCAGAATTGCGCAGCTTGTCGAGAAATACTAAGAAGTGCAGTACAGGCAAGGTTGCTGGACGTAGTAAGGTTAAAAGCAGAAGTAGACGAAATGATAAGCGGAAGTCTACCTTTGGAAAGAATAGAAATTTATGGGTCAGATGAGCTGCTTTTCATAGCAAAAGATGTAACTCGGAAAGCAAGGATAGCACATGAGAAATTGACGGCATTAGCCAGGAGATATGAGGTAGACTTGAATAAAACAAAAACATTGCAAGGACCACATAGGTTGCAATATAGTGATCAGGAATTAGAGGAGAAAAGGATCACAGGATTAAGGACGCACACCAAAGATCTGATTGTAGGGATGCGCATATGGAATTTGTTGGACAAATGGGAGGAGAGGTGGTCAAAGAAGAAAATAGCCAAGAGAATTGAGGGAGAAACGCCGCCTCCAGGAGGGGGGCGACGGGCGTTGGAAACTTTCCTTTACGGGAAGTACAGAACGGAGGGTACGTATATGTACCGTGGAGTAGAGGTGACTTGGCTGCGTTTACAAATGACTTTCCTCGGCTGAGGGAGAAACCCGTAGAGTGATACAAACAGGTTGAGCGGTTTGTTAAAATCTCAAAGGTGCTATGGACTGATTTGAACACCTTGTTTGACATAGTGGTGCCGGGAGATTTGTGGACAGCTTGTAAAATTGCCGTTGAGTGGCCTTGTTGAACCTGAAAGGGATGCTGTCACGAATGGTCCGTCACCCCTTGTTATGAAAAAGTTCGAGCAAGTGATCACGTGGCTGAAACTGAAGATTTCGCCTCAAGATATAGATTGGGTTAAGATAGACCGAACCGTGCAGGAACCTAAAGAGACGGTGCATGAATATTATGAGAGACTCTTACAAGCTTTTAAACAGTATAGCGGATTAGATGCACTAGATCCCAAGGATATGGGACAGTTTGTTTCAAAGTTTGTGTTAGGATTGAGACCAGAAGTCAGCCTCATGATACAGCACCATTTGATCTGTTGGCAGAACAAGCCGGTGGATGAAATCTTGCGGTATGCGAGGTACTGTAGTGATGAAGTGGACTCGAAGCATCGTAAGCTGAAGGACAAATTGATGCTCGTCCAGATGCAGACAGCACAGGTCCAGCCCAGTGGAGGGACCTTAGGAAGAAGACAAGGGAATTACCAAGGAAACCAGAATGGCCAAGGTCAGGGAAAAGGGAAACCTATCGATCCCAAGACAGGGATGGATGTGGCGACACTGAAGAAGACCACTGCGTGTCATCTTTGTCACCAGATTGGACACTAGAAGCGCGAGTGTCCCTTTAACCCAGCCAACCAGGTGCAGCAGGAGGTAGGAGTGGTTCAGGCACCTGCGCCGGAGGTAGCCAATACTGTGATGAGGCCCAGATCAATGAAAGGGGGAACGTATAACCAACAAGTACAGGTCCCCCAGCCACCGAGAATTCCGCAAGGAGTGCAGACTTACCAGCAGATGCCCCTTTTTGAAGGGTATGATGAGTACAGCCCAGACCCGTTATCCTGATGGTGCCTGAGGGGGGAGGAAGACTGCACCCTTGGAGCAGTCTTGGAGGTAGACCAGAGAGGACCTTTCGTGGAGGCAGACATTGATGGTCATCCTACCACACTTTTGGTCGACACTGGTGCTACCCGGTCTACTGTAAGATCAGCAGTAGTCCCCAACCTACCCCTCTCGGGACAATCGATCCAAGTTGTCGGAGTAGCGAACAAAAGAATAAACAGTCCTCTGACCGAACCGATCCCGGTAAAGATAGGAGCTTTCCAAACTAGACATCAGTTTGTGGTATGCGATACGAGCCCAGTTTGCCTTCTGGGAAGAGACCTGTTATGTAAATTAAACTGTACGATTTATTGCACACCAAGGGGAGTGGAGGTTCAGACAAGGGATGATGATGCTACCTTTAAAGTTGCAAATCAGCATCTGTGTGTAGACTTGTATCCAGTGGTGACTGTGGAAGAACTTCTGCCAGACTTGAGAGACGCGGTGTCACCAGAGGTGTGGGATTTTACCGGAAAAGAGATAGGATTGATAAAGGGGGTTGAACCTGTGCAGATTCAGGTTAAGCAAAATGCCGATTTCCCTAGAACACCCCAATACAATCTGTCGCCTGAAACGATAGCAGGAATCAAGCCTGTAATAGAGGCTTTCATCGAACAAGGCATCCTGAAGGAGATTAGAGGTAGCCCATGTAATTCACCTATTATGGGACTACAGAAACCGAGCGGGAAATTCAGGATTGTGCAAGACCTGCGAAAGGTCAACACGATAGTTGTTCCTTGTTGTCCAGTGGTACCGAATCCATCAGTGATACTGTTTCAGATCCCATGTGAAGCCGAGTGGTTTACTGTCATTGATTTGTGTCAAGCATTCTTCTCGATACCGCTCCATGAGGAAAGCCAATTTCTTTTTGCATTCCGGCTGGAAAATCGTGTGTTAACATGGTGTCGTATCCCTCAAGGGTATACAGAAAGTCCGTCGATCTTTAACCAGATCCTGAAAAAGAATCTTGAGAGTCTCGTATTGCCGCAGAACTCAGTTCTTGTGCAATACATAGACGATCTCCTTGTTGCCTCGGAAACGGAAGATGCTTGCAGAATAGACACGGTAGCCCTGTTGAACCACTTAGCAGAGAACGGGCACAAGGTGTCCCCAAATAAGTTGCAGTACTGCTTGAATGAGGTACAGTACTTGGGACACAGATTAGAAAAAGGCAAGAGGAAGGTATCACCAGACCGAATTGAGGCAATAATGAACATGGCAATGCCTACCACACAGAGAGAAGTCAGGATGTTTTTGGGAATGGTCGGCTATTGTTGGCAATGGATACCTAGTTTTTCCTTGAGAGCAAAGCCTTTACAGAGGCTTACGCACAAGGAGGTGAGTGATCCGGTACCATGGGACGAGGAGTGCTTGATGTCATTCCTAAAACTGAGAGAGGAGTTGTGTAGTGCCCCAGCTCTGGGAATGCCTGATTACAACAAGGCCTTTTCACTGTTCTGTTGTGAAAGAGAAGGATGTGCATTAGCAGTCTTAGCTCAGAACCATGGAGGTGTCCGTAGACCAGTTGCCTACTTTTCAGCTACCCTAGATCCAGTAGCTTCTGCGTTGCCCGGATGTCTAAGATCCGTTGCTGCAACAGGTGTCAGCATTGAAAGATGTGAAAGCATTGTAATGGGACATCCTTTGACTGTACATGTGCCACACTCGGTTGAGTTGTTGATGACCAGGACTAAGACGCAGCACCTAACGAATAACAGGTTAACGAGGTATGAGCAAGTCATACTCGCCGCAGAGAATGTGACGCTGAAAAGGTGCTCTGTCTTAAACCCTGCGACATTGATGCCCGTACCGAATGCGGACGATGAAGATTGTGCGGACCATGATTGTCTTGACGTGACTGAACTTTGCACCAAACCGAGACCTGACATTGTTGATGACCCATTGACTGACCCAGATGAAATTTTCTTTGTCGATGGTTCATGCCTAAGAGACAGTGTTGGCCAACTAAGAGCAGCGTTTGCTGTATGTACCATTTCAGGTGTGGTTGAGGCAGCCTGCCTAGAAGGAGTACACTCCGCGCAGGTAGCTGAAATTATTGCTTTGACTCGTGCCTGTTTGGCCGCTGATCAAATTCGAATCACGATTTATACTGACAGTCAATACGGGTTTGGTGTAGTTCATGACTTCGGACAGCTGTGGTCCCAGAGGGGATTTTTGACATCATCTGGTTCACCTATTAGGAATGGAGAACATGTAAGACAACTGTTAGATGCATTGCAATGTCCGAAGGAAATTGCTGTCGTGAAATGCACTGCACATGGGAAGGGGGAGGATTTTGTGTCTTTGGGAAACAATTATGCGGACGAAGTTGCCCGCTTCTGTGCAGAACAGGGATGCATATTTACAGAGGGATACACAGGAGATAGCCAAGAGAGAACCGAACTCAACATGATGTTGGCCATGGCAGACACTTGGGAGGAGCTCAAGCGACTGCAGGATGAAGTCTCAGATCAGGAACGGAACGGATGGATCAAAGCAGGGTGCGAAAGAGGGGATGTAGATGTTTGGGTCTCCAGTGATGGGAGAGCTGTATTACCAGAGAATCTGCTGAGTCCGATGGCGAGACTGATACATGGACCGGTGCACCTTGGTAGAGATGCAATGATGCGTGTGTTTAGACAGACGTGGTATAATCCACGATTTCGTGCAATGGCTGAAACTGTTTGTCAGAGGTGTGTCACGTGTCAGCAGATGAATGCTGGAAAGAAAACAGTAGTTACCTTAAGTCACATTGGGAGGTCAGGAGGGCCCTTCAATAGGATACAGTTAGACTTCGTAGAAATGCCTAAGTGCAATGGGTTGAGATACATCTTGGTGCTGGTATGTGTATTCTCACGGTGGGTGGAGGCTTACCCAACATGCAGGTGTGACACTCTCACAGTGGCTAAGTTATTGTTGAGGGAGCTCATCCCGAGATTCGGGATCCCAACCTCTTTGGAATCAGATAGAGGAAGACACTTCCACAGTGAAATCATGAAGTTACTCTGTGCTGCATTGAATATTGATCAGAGACTCCATTGCAGTTACCGACCAGAGGCTTCTGGGATGGTGGAGCAAGTTAATGGGACTTTGAAAGCCCGGATGGCAAAAATGTGTTCGTCAACGTCTTTGAAGTGGCCGGATGCACTGCCACTCGTGCTGATGAGCATGAGAAGTGTCCCAGATAGGAGAACTGGGTTGTCCCCTCATGAGATCCTGATGGGGAGGGCAATGCGGTTGCCAGCAGTACCAGCTACAGCTTTGATAAACATCACTGATGACTTGATTCTCGATTACTGTAAAGGACTATCTGATGTGGTCCGTTCTGTATCCCAGCAGGTACAAGCTGCAGCTGTTCCGGCCTCGAGTGATCTGTGCCACGACCTGTGTCCCGGCGACTGGGTGCTTGTTCGAAAGCACGTAAGGAAGAGCTGTCTGGATGTTCGGTGGCGAGGCCCGTACCAGGTGATACTGGTCACGAACACAGCAGTGAAGTGTGGAGGATTGCCGAACTGGGTACATGCCTCCCATACCCGCAGAGTTTCAGCACCCTTGGAAGAAACAGCTCCTCTTGTAACTGAAAATCCAGCTGATGTGGCAGGGCCACATGAGAGGACAAGTCAAGCTGTAAGGGTTGCCGACACAGCTGGTGGTGCACCTGAACAAGCTGAAGGGGGTTTTGACAACCCAAACCTCGACTCTGACTCAGAAGACAGAGGTGGTGCAGAGGGGGGTGTAGAGTCAGATTCAGCAGAAAGAGGAAGTGGTGTACTGGGTATAGTAGGGGAAGGTGGAAGAACGACCAGTATCAAGGAAGGTTGGCCTGAAAAACAGAGGCGACTGAATTTGAGGTTGGCACCTGAAAGGGATCTTGCTCCAGTGTCTGAAGTCTCTGAGATGGAAGCAAGTGACGAAGAGCAGACTTAAGAGGGCAGGCGAAGGTCAAAGAGAACGAGAGTACCCTGCCGGAGATACTCTACCCCTGAGTGGACTTACACAGTGACTGATGCAGGGGGTAGTGAGTACGGGGAGACTGAGGTCTGTGCAGGTGGTCAGCAAGAGCCCGAATGTGGTAGTGAAGGTGGTGCTGTTGTTGCCCGGGCTCGAAGTCGAAGGAATACTGACCCTCACCGTTCCGAATCCCCCGCTTCTGAGTAAAATCCGACAACTGGTTTTGCATCGAGTTGAATTTCCGTCTTTTGGGTTTGAGCCGTCTTCACACGAAATGATAATCCTGCGTCTTGAACTCTTGTATCACGTTCTGGAAGTGCTTACTAATGATCTTATTATGGATGAAATCTAACCTGTTGTAAATAAAAGTCTAAAAGAAAGAAGATAACCTAGATCCGAGTGGAAGAAGAATAAACTTAGGGACTTTCCCCAGAAGAGGAACGAAAACCTAGGGAAGTCTTTTTCTGGACTATGTAAATAAGAGATTGTTGTTGAAAGGGGATTTCCAGAGGTTTCAAGTGTTGTTTGAACTGGTTAAACAAGACACGAGTGGAAGAACAAAGACTTTTGAGTGTTCATTGTTGAAAACAAGAACCTTTGAGAAAGATCGAAATCATGGAGGTTGGAGATCCGAACCGTAAATCAAAAATGATTGTAGGCATACTCATAGGGGTTGTGATATTTTTTATAATCGTAGTAATTGTAGTTTCATATACATTTCCACAAGAGCTAGCAGTGCAGGGGGTGCCAGGGACTCCTACACCTACTACACCTAGCCAAAAAGGGGTAAACATAGGAGCTAACAAGGCTTTGCTGTTAGAAGAAAGTCGTAGATTGCATGTAGATTTGTCTAGAAGTGATTTCAAGCTTAATGCCTACGCCAAGCTGCTATACGAGTACGTGGATGCGATGGATGCGAAGGATTGTTATGTGTGTATGCAGTTGCCTGCTTCGGTGGATGAGGGTATTAGATATCACCATCTTCCACTGACGTATGGAATTTCATGTAGTCTGTTACTTAGTTTATTCTATGAAAGAGAGCAGTTTGAGTATTTCTTTTCCAATTTCGATGCAGTACTTCCTGAAGTTCCCGCTTATAAACATTTGAACAAGTATGATTATTATAAGACGGAGGATAGACTTAGGAAGTTCTTCATACCGTCTTTGGAATTGGACACAGCTTATGCCCACCGACATAATTTGACGTGCTCATTATCAGATGTAGAAAAGAAGTTTGTAGATCAGGTAGAAGATAGGTATAGAAAATTGACACAGACACGAGACACGGGGCATAGTAAAGTGGATTGGACAGATGAGGAAAAATTACACCGGACGAAAGGAAGTTATGGTCCAATAGCGTTGGACAAAGAGCAGAGGGGAAAGCTGTGTGTGCGACGATATCAGACCTACTATGAAAAGGTTCCTGTGGGACAGAGTACGTGTGATCATGTTTTCACTATGGCAGATGTGGCTAAGAATTTCCTCCAGGGCCCTGTACAAGTGATACCTACGGTGTATTTTGTGTGTGGAAGGAATGCTTATGTGAGATTACCTGCGAATTGGTATGGTACATGTTACTTGGGAATAATATTTCCAAAGATTTACCATACAGAGGATTTGGAACTTCTGGAAGGTGGAAAGCATTCGAGAGTGAGGAGAGGTGCGAGTGCAGGGGTCGTAGTGGGAGATATCTTTGGTGCCATGATACCGAGTTTGGGAGTGATCTTGAATGATGTGAAGATCCGGAGACTGGCGACTGTGATAGACAAACTATCGATGAATACAGCAAAATCGTTGGTACTGGTGGAAGGGGAGATGTTGTCGATAAGGACGATGGTTTTGCAAAACCGCCTTGCTTTGGATGTCTTACTGGCAAAAGAGGGCGGAGTCTGTAAATTATTGAGGGTTCAAGAGTGCTGTACTTATATACCAGACCACAGCAAGGATCTGGAGAAATATATAAGTAACATCACTACTATTCACACGAAGATAGCGGACTTGACTGAAGAGGGAGCTTGGGAAAAGGTTGGAAAAGGGTTTGGTCAAGTGGGAAGCTGGTTTGCGAATTTGGGAAAGGGATTCCTTGGCTATGTTCTGAGACCTCTTCTGATCGTGGTGGTTTGTGTGGTTTGCCTGTGGGGTCTGATTAAAGCTTTCAAGTGGTATCGAGCAGGCCGAGTTGAAAGAGCTCTGAGAGAAAATGAGACGAGAATGGCTAGACTGCGGGACAGTCAATATCAGAGGCTCAAGAGAATGGAGAATCACAGATCAGGAAAAATGGCAACGAGTTCTGTTTAGGTCGGTTCTTTCTCCAAGGGAGTTGAATAAAATGTGATGACAGGCGTCATCAAAGGGGGGAACTGATAGAGCGCCATGTTCTTGTGAAATTTGTAGGGGTGCATCATAATCACTGCTAGTTCGCACCCGCATATATCCAGCTATATATATCCATGAATGGCTAGCAAAATGAAGTTATAACCCAGTTATCAGAATGAATAAGAAATGTAATTGTGCTATTTTAATCATGCAAATGAAACGCTTAACTGAATCATGTATAAACCAATGCATAAGATGAATCAGCCATGTGTAATCGAGCTGCCGTAGTTTAAACGTGTACCATATAAGTTGTACGTGTAGTTCGCTTTTGCATATGAAATATAATGAACCAATGCTTATAGACGTGATTAAAGATTTCGTGTTTAAATTGTATAAAGGCCTGACTGCATATACGACAGGGAAAAGCCTGTTTGTTCTTATGTTAGCTTATTTTGCAGACAGAGAAGGTTCTCTTGGAAAGGCTCTCTGGGCACCGAAATTAGATTTAATTAGCACGAGTAGAAGGTTTCTGTTGAACGTATCTTTTGTTGCAGGTGCAAGGACACATGCCTCGTTAGTAAAGACTGGCTCTTTGTTTCATAAGTTAGAGAGATGGGAGGCATGAAGATGGGAGTGCAATGGAATTTAGGGATGATACTTTCAGCGGAGAAGGTGCCTGGGACTCAAGGTCATCTCAACCGTCCAGGATGAAGTAACCGTTTCGATGGAAAAGTACAAGAAAGAAGACCTGGCCAAAGAGGCGTGACAAAAGGCGTGTTCAATTGTATTGGGTTTTGTATTAGGGATAGTGCCCCGAGGGTGGAGGCCAGAGGAGAGCAGAGAGGAGGACAGAGAGAGAGATTTGGTGAAGGAGCATCTAAAATCTGAGCTTAGGTACTATGTGAGTGTACTTCTCAGGAAGTCTTCACAGCTGACACCTTTTCTTTTACTCTTGCCTGGGGATATTCGTTAAGTAGGTATGCCACCTTAGTGATAGAGTAGGGACAGTTAATAGGTTTTCCTTATTTAGGTAATGAAGAATAATATAGAGATTGGAGCAGTTATCGCTTGTCTAATACTTCTGGAACTAACGATTCTTCTTGTCCTGAGTCAGATGAGACTCCTGCGTAGGATGCTATTTGTATTAGTGCCCATCTATTTCTTTAACCTCGTGTTGAGGTGCTTGCATGTGCAATTATTCTTGGCTGTAATAAATCCAGAAAACTGAATTCGGAGTCAGTGGTCTTTTAAGGTAAACTGGATTCTAGAATTTGTCGTATAACTGAAAAGCATTTTCTTCCCTTCACACTATTCAGCAGGTAAAAAGATCCTGGCGACCTGAAGATTCTTAAAAGAGATAAGATAAGAATCTGCGTTATCATCTGTGATGTATACTTACGTAGATTACTATGCTGAACTTTGAAGCATAAGGCCTTTTTTCGCAAACTTTATATTTAAACGTTTCTATAATTACTGCATACACTTTTAAAGTGTTTTCCTTGACACAGTTTATGTGTACTTCTTTCTTATATAAACCTGAATTGATTGGGACAAGCCTACTAAAGTGCATGTACTACATCTCTCATAATTCCTCAGGAAGTTAAAATAAGCATTTCACCTGGATTGTTTTTCTAAATGCTTGTCAGTTTAATATGTAAACTATTTCTAACTACAGTGTGTGGTAACACTTTCCTTTAGATGTCATGGGTGGGTTGGATGTGTCTGTATCTCTTAGGCCCACAATACACTTTCCCTGCAAAGTTGACTCAATGAGCTCTTCCAGAGGAGTTGATGGTGGTGGGTTTGAGGGTCCCCACCTGTACTGCACAACAGACAGGCAATTGCCACCCTTCTCATTTGTCCTGGAATGCAGATCACACCACCATTTCCTGATCTCCTCGATGGTACGCAGTGTCTCTCAAACCAAAATAATTTTTTCCCAGATCCGCTTCCAAAATTTTCTTTTTTGGGAGTCTGGAACATCAAATGAGGAGACACACATTCTTCATTATGCCACAAAGTACAGAAGCACTCCAAAAACACCTTCTCAGTTGGCTCGGTACTCAGTGCCTGTCTTCCTCTCTGTTACAGAGGCCTCCACTGAGCATGTGTTAAATCACTTTTTCAAAGGGATGTCATAAAACAATACCCAAATGCGACTTTCTCAATTTGCGATTCTCAACCTTCCATTCGCAATTTACTTATTCAGTATATAATTCAGAGAATCTGTAAATTGAAAATGCAATTCACACTGAATCACAATATGGGCAAGTGCCAGTGTGTTTCATAATGAATACTGAATCCCAAATTGTAAATCGGTTACCATTGCAGTTTGTGATTAGGTATTGTGGAGCATCAAATATCTGATGCCTAAGAAAGGCAAACACCCACCCCAAGAAAATTAGTAATGCAAACTTGATGTCAAATTTGTAATTCATCAGGATTTGTGCTCCTATTCAGACAAAACGATCTGAAAAATACCCGGTAATAAGGAAAATGGAAACCCTCTATGATAGAAACTTATTTTAGCAGATTTAAACGCTCACAGTCCCTGTCTGGCTTTGAACCAGGTTTGCTTCTGAATCACTGGGCATTGTGAGGAGACAGAAAATAATAGTATGAGAATTGTAAGGTTAAATAGCAGAAACCTTTAAGAACATTAAAAATTAGGTTCTACAATGTTATTAACTGAAGAGACAACACGTATTTTTTGTGAAGAAAGCCATCTTGTGACTATAAATATCATTTCAGATGAATAAACCGCAGGACGCCTTCTATTGCAAAATGTAATAACTTATAATCATCATTTCACCAGATAGTTTTTCAGCGTTGAATACACATCACAGCAATATCTGATACTTGAGTAAATTATACTGCGGACATGTTACCTATATAAAAATGCCCCAATTAAAACAACCGTTTAATTATATCTGGCAATTGCATTGCTCTGCTGTTAAGCCATTAGATTGGCTTTTTGAATGTGAAGGGGTGTTTTCCGGTGTAGGTGTGAGTGTGGGGGAATGTACTTACGGCCCCCCCTTATTTGTTCAGAGCGGAACATTTCACACAAGCAGGCATAGTTCAGAACCGCCCACACACACCAAACAACAGATTTCCTTTTTTTTGTTTTTCTTTTAAACATGGTGTAGGTCCTAGTTCAGAATCCAGCTGGCTGTATTGTTAGACTAATTGCTGATTAGATGTCATGCAAAAGCAAGCTGGCGAAGTGGGCTGCGTTTTTCAGTAATTAGAGAGCAACACCATCAGTGCGCAGCGCATACAGAGAGGAAAATATGCGTAACCTAAAAGCCATGTACTAGAGTTAACTAGAGACAGTAATGCATCATTGGAAGCTGGGGGTAGGCCACTTGTGAGACTCATTTTTAACTTGCACGACCTATATAATTTCTCAGTTCTGTCATATTGACAATAAACTTTTAACTTCAAAATAGGACTATATTTGTGCTCGTTCACGTGTTCAGTCTTTTTGTGCCTGTAATTTCTAGTCCTTGGGTCCATTTATGTTTTTTTTCCCCCCATAAATTAGAAACTAGTGAATCAAACCCTATTTCTCAAAATGCCATCTTACCTAACACGTGGTTTGAGGGTGAGCAAGTATGTACAGTGATATGCATTTTGTTTTTATTCGGATGTTTTTAATGATTTATTTAAAGTTTTATAAGCAGAGGAGTAAATGAAACAGATCCAAATCAACATTTTAGCCCATCCATACTTTGGTCACAATAGTTACCAAGATATAACCCAAATGCTTCCATTTTACTATGAGTGGGCAAAGTTTGGGAGATTTCATTCTCAAATTGGTTTTTAGCAATTTTTCAGAAGAACTGTGGGTTTTCTACAGCAACAATGGATATCGAAATTTTAAATGCCCCTCAAGGTGCTTCTAACTTCTATGTGGTTGGGTTGATTTATGGTCGGAGGAAAGAAAATAATAGAAAAAATACTTCTGAATTGTTAAAAGCTCATTTTGTAAGGATTCTGACATGGATGTCAAGAAATGATGTCATCTAAATCAAAGAGGGAGTAAGAAATGATTGGGAAGGTTTACAAAACCATCATGGGCGAACAATACCTGCTGCACTTATTTAGGAACTAATGGCCTGGTTAAAAGTATGACAGATGGGATACTCCATCAAAAATGTGACGAATGTCACATCCGCCCAGTTACAAGTGCATTATATCCTATGGCACCTGTAATACAGCAGATGGGATATCCATCACGTTTGTGACAGAGTTTCCTGTCCGCCGAACTATAAATCAGGCCTTAAGTCAGAAAGGCACAGAGATACTTGCAGGTAGAGAGGGTGGCAATGAGGCTAAAATAAGATAGATATTTCATGCAAAACCAAGAATTTCATAAGTTCCTTGGCTCATTCGAGGGGTGATTTTGGAAGGTAGGAGACATTTGACATCATTTTATGGGTCGTTTAAGTAGAGCATAAATTCTGCATGAAATTGGTTGCAGTTCAACTTTGTATTAGGTGCTGTTTAATGGGCTTCGAAAACCTTACTAGGGATAGTTATCTGTTCAACGACAAATCACAGACCACTCCTGACAAATCCTCCGACTTGGAAAACATAACAATTTCATAAACTATGTTTGATGGAATTACCTGAGTGAATACTAGTTATTACTTACATGAAGATACAAGAAATGAAATGAAGAGGTGCAAGGACCATATCTAACATTATGCTATGGCGATAGGACATTATAGCAGTAACAACTTTGATATGTCTGTGCTGCTCTGCTTGTGTGTAGCCAGAACTATGCTGGTATCTATAATATTTCTGGCTTCAGAATCAATGATTACTTATTTTCTGTAACAGGACATTTAGGGATTTTTACCGAGTACTTTAGCACTTTAATTAATATCATCAGGAACTTATTTATGCAGTTTTCAATGCTTAATAGAAATGAGACAAATGTTGTGGCAATTTTTAAATGTAATATTGGATTCCTAATTTGATATGCACAATGCACTTGCACTTTGGCATTTATGCAATTTAATAGATGTTGGCTTTTAATTAAATAATGTACTTCTGATGTTTTTGAATTGAAATTATTTAAATTAATCAATCAATATAGCATTTACCACTTAGGCATTTTACTCTTCACATTTATCTCCAGCATTCACAGACAGCATCACCTACACAAGGTAAGGTGCTCCAAATTGTTCTAATACAAGTGAAACTTTGTGATGTCAGGAAAAAGCCGCTGTGAAAGTTGTACTGATTTAACTGTGCACAAAAGTTTACCAGAGTGAGAATTGAACAGTATTAAGTTGCTAAGAAATTGAATCAAGGAAATAACAAATGTAAGGATTTCATCTAACACTGTGATGTAGAGTCTTGTTAAATGCACTCATGAGTACTGTGCTGCTTTGACTAATTATTGACACAGCTATGTTGATAAGGATGTTATGCTATACTTTGTGTTGATTAAACTTATA
The DNA here is from genome assembly GCA_963921515.1 of Calotriton arnoldi. NCBI lineage: Eukaryota > Metazoa > Chordata > Amphibia > Caudata > Salamandridae > Calotriton > Calotriton arnoldi. Next base: position 209,759 of record CAWUFW010013778.1, read on the forward strand.
TATGCTGGTAATTAGTAAATAAGAGCAGAAATGGTCACGTTGATATCTGTTAGGGCATACCACTTCACTGACTGCATTCTTTGACATCCATGTTACGTTTCGATCTATGCAAGCGAATAATCGTTCAATAAATTGAGAAAACGTTACAGTGCTTAGACATTATTGAACTGTTGAATTAAGGACTATATGGAAATAAACACATGAAACATTTTTAATGTTCGCCTTGCTTGAAACACTGATGATTGCATAAACGCCTAAAATACATATTACGTCAGCGTCATTGACTTGTGATATTGACACTATTACACTCTCAGGTCAAATACAAACAGGGATGCCAGTAGAAGTGACAAACCCCAAATATGAGTTGTTTGAGGAGAGGCATAAACCAGATGGAGCTAAAAGGCACATAGTGGTAATAGTGACAGACATTGAGGGCTAGTATGAGCCTGTTCGACCCGTGAGAACTCTGAAAACTCGTCACCCAAACTCACAAGAGAAACTGAGAACTCCTTTTAGGTCTTGCTAGACACTGTTTTAGTTTGGGTTACCTCATTGTTGGAAATGGAATTCCAGGTTGGCTGAGGTATGCACCCAGGCCAGGCAGGAACCACCACTCTGGTCAGGGTAGTCTAGATACACACTAAAAGATAACCTGTGTTCACCCTCTGGTAGCTTGGCATAGAGCAGTCAGGCTTAACTAAAGAGAGCAATGTTTTAAGTATTTGTGCAACACACACACACACACACAATGAATACAAAGCAAGAAGACTCAACACAGGTTTAGAAAAATAGAGTATATTTATCTGAGCAAAGTGAGACCAAAATGACAAAAATTCAATCAGTAGAAATTGAGATATTAATTTTTAAGGATTAAAGACAAAGATAGGGCTTAGAAGTCACTAGCGGTCAAAGGGTTACTTGAGGGCACGAGGGACCGGTGCAAATCCAAATTTGAGGTTGACCGCAATGGAGGGCAGGCTGGCTACAGGACCCATGCAGGGCCCGCTGAGAAAGTACCTTGGATGGAGCTGAGGGCACGATGGGTCGATCTTTTACACGCAGTTGGGTCGCTGCGTTGTCATCGAGCTTTACTGAAGTGAAGGCAATGTTTCGTCGTCAAGCCACGCAGAGCGTCGTTGTCAGGCCACAGATGCTGTTGGATTGCTGTCATTGAATAGCCTCTACATCGGCGTCAAAGGGCGATGCACCGGTTCCGACCAGCGCAGTGGTAACAATGCATCAGTTTTGTGGCAAAACAGCTGCAGAAGCCATTTCTGGGGCCTAGAACTTGAAGGGGGCACCTCAGGCAAGGGTAGGACTCACAGAAGGCAATGTCCAGCAACACCAACAGGATTGTAGGAAGTCTTTTGTGTCTCTGAAACTTCAGAAAACAGGCGGCAAGCCAGAAAGCCCTCGGAGATCACTTGGAGGGAGGGGAGGGGTCCAGCTCTCCTTCAGCAGGCAACACGCAGAAAAGCAGTCCTTCCAGAAAAGCAGTCCGGTTCAGCACAGTGATCCTTCAGACAGAGGTTCAGTTCAAGATCCAAAAGTGTCTTATTTCAGGGGGTCAAAGATCCAATGCCTTTGATGTAGAGGGTGACTTCAAAGCAGCTCCTTGAAGTGCACAAGGATCTCTTTCAGCCCAGTCCAGTCTGACAGGCTATCTGTGGGGGGTAAATCAGTTCTTTGTGTGAGGACAGGACCTATTAAAGTGTAAGTGTCAGCCCCTCCCATTCCTCCCTGTCCAGGAAGACCCATCAGAATGCAGATGAGTGCTCAGAATGCAGATGAGCCTCACCTTTCCGAGTATGAATGAATATGAATGAATGAATAAGGAGTATTTATAAAGCGCACAGCTACTCAGAAAGAGTGTCCCGGCGCTAGAGAACCTCAAAACTTGTCTGCTGCTCTGCTGTTGTCCCTGATAGACGGGGAAACTTAGGATGAGTCTCGGAAGAGCCAGGTTTTAAGCATCTTCCTAAAGGTGAGTATGTCCGTCAGCTGTCTGAGTGTCACCGGAAGGGGGTTCCAGGTGGGTGCAACCTGCCATTGGAAAGAGCGACCTCCTATGTGGGTGCGGCATATCTTGGGGATAGCAGCCAGGTGCAATGAAGATGACCCCAAAGTTCTGCGGGGGGCGTAGTGTATGACTCTCCTTCTGAGGTAATGTGCACTGGTGCCCTGCAGTGCCTTAAAGGCCAGAACCAAGGCCTTGAAGCAAATTCTTTTCCTGACGGGTAGCCAGTGCAAGGCTTTCAAGTGAGGTGAGATCTGGGTTCTGGGTTTAAGCAGGAGGACTGCCCGGGCGACCGCATTCTGGACCACCTGCAATCTATTTAATAGGTATTCCGGGAGGCCTAAGTATAGGACATTGACATAGTCCATGTTTTGGAAACAATAATGGCTTGGACAACGGTCTTCCGGTGGTCAAGAGGCAGGAGGGGAAGAAATTTTCTGAGCATCCACAGGAGGCCAAAACAGGATCCTGCGACTGACTGGATTTGTGCTTTCATAGACAAAGTGTCATCCATCTTGACACCCAGGTTCTTGACTGTGCTGATGGAAGAGAGGGGTGGCGACATATCCGCTGGCTACCATTTTTTCCACTCATCTATGGGTGGGGAGCCGAAGAAAATAACCTCCGATTTCTCTGAGTTGCATTTGAGCTGGATCTCCCTTAGCCATGCAAAAACCCTAGTTAGACATTGGTTGATCTTTTCTCCTGCAAAGTCTGCACCCTTGTCACAGGTGAACAGAAGCTGCGTGTCGTCAGCATAGGAGATCACTTGAGCACCGCAAGCCTCCGCTAAAGGAGCAAGGGGAGACATGTAAAGGTTGAAAAGTCTGGGGCTCAAAATTGAGCCCTGATGGACTCCCACCTTCATAGAAGGGATGGGACCGGCAAAAGAGGGAGACCAGACTTCTTGCTGTCTATCCTCCAGAAAGGAGGAGAGCCACTTCAGAACCATGCCACCAAGGCCGCAATCCTGCAACCTGTGCAGGAGTTGGTCATGTGGCACGGTGTCGAAAGCTGTGGAATGCACAAAGTGTAGCTATCACCCACCCCAAGCGTGTATTGGAGACAGGCTGTCAGGCACATGGAGCAGTCAGTGCAGAGAAATGTCCACTTTCTAAAAGTAGTTACATCAAACAGGGGCAGCCCTATTACCTGGGGCAAAGTAAAGACTATGGGGCACATGCATCATTGCAAATTGCGGTAGCAAAGGGGCAGATTCGCAGAATCTGCCCCTTTGCGACTGCAATTTTTGCATTTGGGATTCATCATCTCAAGTGCAAAAATCGCTATTTGAGTAATCGCTAAATTTGCGATTACTTAAATTGCAATTTCATTTAGGGAATCGCAAATTGCGATTCCCTAAATACAATGCAACAAAAAAAAATAGCGATTTCGCATTTAAGAAATGCAAATTACCATCAACTCAAAGTTGATGGTAATTTGCGAGAACTTTGAAAAATGCACAAAAGTGCATTTTTCAAAGTTATATATTGCACACATACATGCCCTTGGGGCATGTGTGTGTGCAACATGTTTTTAAATTGCAATTTCAGGGGTGCATCTGGGTGTCCTTTTGGCACCCTTGAAATTGCATGCGCAATTTGCGAGTACCTATTTGGTACTCACAAATTGTGCATGCAATTCCCATTGGAATGAATAGGAAGCAATTCCTTATTTGCGATTCGCAATTTGCGAGTCGCAAATAAAAATATGTAGGAATCGCAATTGTTTTTGCGATTCCTACATGAATAAGGAATTTCGATTCCTAAATTGCGATTTCTTAAAAATCGCAATTTAGGAATCACAATTCCTAACTTTGATGCATGTGGCCCTATAATCCTAACAAGGGTTCAAGTACAACATTACACAAAACATAAATCTAGCTAATGTTGAAAACAATCCAAAAATAAAAATAAATTTAAAAAAACTTTTTGCTAACAAATCATAAAAGCTGTATCATATAAAGCAAATTATACAACATTCTAAAATGATACACAATTAAGCGATATTTGCAAATTTGCTGAGACAGTAATATAAAAAGACAATGCAATTATAAAACAATGGTGCTCGCACAGTTACACAACAAACATAAGAAACAATTGACAGTGTATATAGAAAAACAATGGCTGAGGCAAATAGATTCACATAAAGGCTGATTGGACAAAACACAAAACCAGAAGCATCAAAAAAATTGCATCCTGTGATTTTAGGTGTATTCTATAAAAGCACACAAAGAAGCACCTTTTTTTAAACCCTCCGACCGTGAATATGTTTTATCATGTAATGTTGTTTTTTTGGGTGCTTTCTTGATATAAATTGATGTATCTGTATTCATTATAATGTGCTTTGTTTGCTCTAATCAAGTTTTGTATTGTTTTAATCACATGTATTTATTTATTATTGATTGTTGTAGTTTTTAAATGTGTAATCTCTGGATGCACTGTAAAGATTAAATAAATATACATTAAATAAATATAGAGAATTATAGATTTACTATTCCTAATTCCACATCTACATGCCTTGAAGATATATGTACTGTTTAGGTACATATTTGTGGAGTTAGGTATAGAAGATCTAGACCTTCTTGTTGATTTGTTTTCTATATTACTTCAATATTTTCAATATTGTGTCCTATTGATATTCTGGGGTTGACATTTAGCATGCACCCCATGCTTTAAATAAGCTGCCCTGAATTTGTGCATTTCTCTGACATTTTAATTCAGTTCACTGAAAAACTTCATAATGAGGAGTTCCAGGCATTTAACAAAGCAGATTTGAGCATTTTATATAAGTAAATACCTTGAAAATCACCTTGCTTAAATGTTTTTTTGTTATGAATGATAATATGAATTCAGTACTTATTGTTTGAGGTGCCTTACAAATTATTGGTGTCTTAGTTTTACATTATTTGACCATCTTCAGAATGCAAGCGCCATGTATTAACAAGAGATTATTCTATAAATAGAATATTAGAGACCATATTTGTGATATTAGTAGTGCATCATTTGAGAAATTCTGCCCATAGGCTGTAGAAATTACATGAGTCTTATCACAAGCCAAACTGCTTACCATTATATTCATCCACTAAACAGCTAATGAACAATCAATCCAACTCCTCTCAGTTGCAGTAGAGCAGTCCAGTCCAGTTGGAATTAAGCCACACAGCAAATTGATAAACTAGACTGGCCCCATATGTGCCGGCACAGGCATTCAAATTGCAACCAAATCTGGCGTGACACTCCTTCTCCTTGCTAGAATGCCTCAATTCTAGTGACCACTAGCTCACACTATTACACGGTAGTCCTTACAGCTGGTGACTACGGAAACACTAGCCAAAGCTATAACTAGCTGAAGCCACCCCCAGTATAAGTTAGAATAAAGAGGGCGTCGAATTTTAGAGAGATGATGGGTCCTTGAAATAGAATGATTTGGCTGCATTTGCGGCTAAGGAGAGAGGACTGGAAGCCAGATTGCACTTGTGTATGTGTTTTAGCATCTACTGAGTCTTGAATTACTTGAACCTCCCTTCTACCATATAGATCCCATCGGATTACAGTGAACCCAAAGATTCTCTACAACTAAATATTGACGTGCAACATGGAATAAGGCCATTGTGATCTCTTTGATTGTGGACAGAAGCTCCCGCAACTGGACATATATCTTCAGATGAAGGTTATTCAGCAAATGTTGATTGGCACATTGTAGGTGGACTAATTCCAAGTTGTGTATACCACTGCAAGACACTGAGGGCCATATTATCCAGAACGGCGATAACATTATCGCCGCTTCAGCGGCAGGAAACTGCCGCTAAAGCGGCGATAAGGGGCTTGATAATATGCCCTATAGAATTCCAATAGAAGCCCAGGTTCTGGTGAGAAGGACATCAAACCTGGGCTTCTATTGGAATTCTATAGGGCATATTATCAAACCCCTTATCGCCGCTTTAGCGGCAGTTTCCTGCTGCTAAAACGGCGATAATGTTATCGCCGTTCTTGATAATATGGCCCTGAGAGCCTACAGCATAGTGGTATATATATCCGCTAATTCTACTGACTATGCTGCAATACACACGATGAAAACGTACATGGTTTTATTTACAAATGGACTGATTGGCTATGCAACAGTTATTGCACATATTTATAATCCAATACTCCGAGATCAAAATTTAAAAGATACAACAATTATCACTTATTAATTCACAGTTCATCCCTGCAATAAGTGGTAAAATATGCAGATTTTGGTGATTAACAAACCAAAATCTGCATGTCTTGGTATTTCCCGGTTATTTTTTCCCATGTTCAATTTTAGCAGATTTGACATGCTGTAATTTAACTCAGGAAGGGCCCAATAATTGGGACAAGCTTAAAGTAGGCACTCCTATACAAAAAAACTGTCTATGAGAAGTTGCAATTTACCAAACTACTTGTAATATCTCTAAAACTCATGTTATTTGAAACATGTTGCTGGCGTCTTATTCTACATCATATTTTAAATTATAAAATGTATTTTGCTGACCTCAATCTAATACAATCTACTACACATAATAAACATGACTTGAACAGGACAGAAAATATCTCTAGATAGCTACAAACTTAGAGGAATATTACGTAAAAATATTTCATTCCAAACACGAATGTATACAGGGTCTGTGCCTTACCAAAATGTGTGCAATCGGCAGGGCCGGACTGGCTACCGGGCGTTTTGGAATGCTGCCGAGCTGGGGGCTGATGTCACTGCAGTGGGGGCTAATTTGGTTGATGGAGACCTGCGTGTGCTTCGAAATTAACAAAGCAAAACGAATTTTGTTCAGCACACGCAGGTCCCCATCAACGAAATCAGCCCCCAGCTCGGCAGCATTCCAAAACGCCCGGTAGCCAGTCCGGCCCTGGGAATCGGGCTGACTTTTGCACTATTCTGACATTATAAAGAGGTATAGTTTCTCTGGTAATTTTCAGGAAACGTATTGATGTCGCTTACAATTAAGAGTGGACAGAACTTGTGGAGTTTTACTCTCAGCAGAATTCCTTGGAGTTACCTAAAAACTCCTCGAGATTCGGTGGAGTTCAGCGAGTGGTGGAATTTAGGTTTGTCGCGCCTAATAAACAACAACAAATTGCAGTACACACGTGCAATATATTTCTTTTTCAGACACTCTGTCATCTTTTTCCCAGTCATCACCCTGTATGCTAGGAAGATGCTCATAATAATCACAGGACGATAATCGGCACCAGCAGATTCCATGGCCCTCCCTACATGCACAGTGTACAGTACATTAGACTTGTTCAAGATCGGTCACCAGAATTAAACCCTGGCCACACATGGAGCCCCTTTCCATGCACCACCAGCTGCAGCCTCGATAATTAACATGCACCTGCAGACATACCAACATCAGAATTCCCACATCACCCCTCCTGTCAAAGGCTGGTACCTTTTATCTAAGCAGCCAAACCATTCGGCAGATGAGGAGTGGGAGGTGTGACTGGCAATCATGTGGGCTATGACAACACAATCTTGTGGGGTCTAGAAGTCTGACCCATCATTTTCTTTGTTCTGGCTGCCGGGGAACACTGTGCTGGTTACAGCTGGATGGTAGAGAGGAAAATAACACCCCAGAGCAGCCCTAACCAGTGACCACCTGCTACCAAACTCACCTAGGGGCCCGCTCACCATGTCTGGCCTGCTCTGTTTCAATGCCGGCTTTTCCATTGAGGAGGTGGTGCCAAGTGGGCAGCAGCTTCCTGCTGCACCACACCTGCAGGGACAGGGATGTACATGAGTTGTGATTCACTATTGCAGCTGCTGTGCGCCCCTAGGGCACCGCTGACCTTTCTGCAGAGGACTCCTACAGCTGGACCCCTATCCACTGGGCCACGCATTTGAGCAAGGTACCGGGCAAAGGCCGGTGCATGTTTCTTCTTTATGTGGCGCTCAGCGACTAACAGTGCTATTGTGGCACCTGGACCAAGGGGTTTAGTGGGATCAAATCCCTTGCTAGGGAAAGGCACATCTCGTACATATTATGGTTTGTTTTGGTATTTGGTTTAACAGTCAAGTCGCCTCATTTTTAACTTCATGCCTCTTCTCTGTGCAATGAAATGTAATGGAGCGTGTCTTTCCATGCATGGCTGATATGGGAGGGATGGCAGTGGGTGGGCGGTAAACTCCACCATGTGGTGGTTGACAGAGTTTTTGCCAAACTCTTCACTCCAAGTGGAGCGTGGAGTGCCAAAACTCTGAACTCCGCCGGCAGAGTGGAGTTTCATGCCTATGTTATCAGTTATTCTTCCACTGAACTTTCATTGAAACAGTTGAAAATGAATGTAGATGCATTTGGCCTTTCTACTTACCCTCTGGGAAGTCCAGATTACACAAACTGCCCTACACCTTGCTACCATGCAATTTCTGCTGTGAGTATACCATTTGTATTTAGGTAAAGCAACATCCACATTATTCTTCTGCATCTGACTTCTGCGATCTTCAGAATGGCTACAATCCCTTGACCCACGTATTTTGGCACTCTAGTCCAATAATTACCTTCTAAAATCTGACTTTACCACCTCAGCTCCCTTTCTTTACTAACATATTTGCCAGCTATGACCTCTGGTTTTAGTGCCATAATTCCATGCTCTCTTTCCTGTAATTTGCATCAAACCAGGAATCCAGATTTATATAGAAGATGGTTTGCCCCTTAGTTTTAAGTGGCCTATCAATTCCGTTGTTTAACTACTAAAACTCCACCAACATTTTCTTATCAATCAAATCCTGGTTCAGACATCTCTGTATGGAAGTATGGCTGGACCTATTTATGCGATTAGTATATTGTCTGGGTCCACTTGTTGCCAAAGTAACTTCCCACCATCGTTAGTAGTCATTTCTTACCATCTTTTGAAATTGCCCTTTAAGAACGTCAGTCATAAAGACACGATTTTGAGCCTTTCCAACTGCTAATACATGTATTAACCCTTCAACCTGTGTCAACAGATGAAGGTCAAATAACCTCACAGCTCTCATCAACATATTGCACTTCTGTGCAGTCACTTGCCGTTTTATTTCCGAAAATCCCATTGTCTACTTTTGTCCAGGGCAGCTGTATATTTTAAATTTCTAAAAATTTGTGTTAAGCTTTGAAGTAAAAACAAATCTCAAGAGCAACTACTAATTCAAAACATAAAAATGTTCAACGCAATAGATGAAGGCTCCTTCCTAACGTGGAATAATGACTATATAAATCTCAAGCAGAAGATAAGTAAAGGAATACATAATACAAATAAAGTACGATTTGTTTAAATTAATTGGATCGCAAGGAAATACGTATTTCTACTTAGACTCTATTAAATCTCTGCGTCCAGATAATAGATCTAGTCATATTAGAGAACAAAAATATTACTTAATTTAACTGAACAGCCTTAACTATACTGGAGGAGAGAGGGCATTCCCTCTCTTCCAGATCTTTAAGACGGAAATGGTTGTGTTGTTAAAACAAACATAGGCAGGCTTCAAGAGTTGTTTTCACAGAAAGAATCTTCAAATAATCTTCCCTACAGTAGGACCACTGGAGGGACTCAAAGCTATCGAACTGACAATCTAAACTAATACATTTAAAATACTAATTCATTTTCTGATAATGATTCAACAACACTGAAGTGAACAGACAAATGTGTTCCCTCATCTTTCTAAAATTGCTTAAAGGGCAACAAGGAGCACTTCCACATAACTGCCCTAATGAATTTATTAAACATTTGAAGAATTCCAGTACAAAATAATGACTGTGCAGAATTAACCCCCGCATTTGTCGGTGGTGATTGCTCAGGCTAATAGACAAATAATATAATAAAATGATTATGTTTTGCTTTGGTAAGCATGAGAAATGGCATGCTTGTTAATGTATTTAAAAGGAGAGTGTTCTTTCAGTCGCCATGTGCAGAAAGTAGCATGCATTTTAATTTGATTTATTTAAAACGTCAAAAATATTTCCAAATGGACAGCTCTTATTTGCGCATCAGTTTTACCTAAAATGGCTTACCTATGACAGTCTCCTGTAACAAATGCTCACTAATGGCGCTGTTTCAGCACTCACATTATTGTAATTGACTGAATATATTACTTGCCACAATATACTACTTGCAGATTAACAACATTTGCATTTCTCTGCTGTGGCTGCCTAGACTAAAAGATCAGAGGAAAAAACGCAATTCTTCTTGCATAAGGTCAAACGTTTTATCTTTTAGACACAGTTTGGTCTGTAGTAGGCGTGGGCGGAATTTAAACTATGCAGATGTAATTTCGTGAATTTCACGTTACACTGTTACACGAAATTTCGGGAAATATAACACTTCCTATAATTATACGCCATTCACTTTAAAAGTGTTCAACAAAATGCCATTCGCAGCATTAAATGCCAAGAAATGTATAGGAACAACGGAATGCAAGTAGCTGTTGTTCGCACTGGTTTTTTTTCTCTATTTTATAGAGCAAAATGTGTTCTTGCATCAAAAATTGGGGAAAGACTCATTTTGCAATAAAATATAGCACTAAATGACAGATTTGCATTTTGCGTAATTTCAGGTAAAATTGCTGTATATTCACAAACTGATGTATAGGCAAATTACACTCATTTTGCACACCCTTAGTTTGCAGTTCTATGAAAGAAACATTGAGCCTAATGCGCAAAGAGGCTGGTCAAGGACATGACTGCAGGGGAGCAGGGGCATCACTGACTACCCCAGTCTAGCACTCCATGGGTGGACAACCTACACTACACATGGCTGAGGGCCATGTGCAACTGGACTTGGCGCAATGCCTCCTACAGGCCCTGCACACCACCCTCCCCAGGCAGTCAACCACCGCTGTCCATGGACTTTGGCTGTGTGCAGCAGGACTAGATGCAGTGCCTGTCGTCTGGCCAGGACCTGCACCATCTCTCTGTGGACAGTCACCCTCCACTGTAGACTGCCTTTGGTCATGTGTGGGGGGTGTGGGGTCAGAATGGGCCTTTAGCATCCCCCTGACCCTACTCTATGTGGGTGGCCAACACCCACAGAGTACTGTTTTTGGCCACACACATAGGAGGTTGGCTACAGGTCCTAGCCACTGCCCAGGCCCTGCACTTAACATTCATTGGACACCCAACTCCACTGCATATGTGCAGCAAGGTTGGCCACGGGGCCTATCCTCCAGAAATTTGTAAGTGTGCAGTGGGGTCCAGCCAGGTCCTTTGCCTAAGAATCCACAAGCAGCAAACCACTGCCATGCACAGCATTCAACTGTCTATGGTGGGAACTGGCTGCGTAGCCTGGCCTCTGACCAAGCCCTGCACCCACCTCTCCGTAGGTATTGAAGGAATTTTTAGTTGCAGGATTAATGAATTCTGTGGTGGACTTGTGAACCTTGATTCCCTGAATCATCTGCAGGACCTGGGGATAAATCTGAATTGACAGTCCTATTTGCGAACCCCATCATAAAAATATGTATTTTTTTTATTTCAATGCCAGGGGTCCCTTCATGTGCCCCCCCCCCCCACACACATGAACCGAGGAGTCAAGTTGTACTCACTCCCTTTCAATGGTGGGCATTTATTTTTTTAATTATACATTCATCCTTCTCAGATTGGCTAATTTACTGTCCAGCTATCTCTAAAGACTACTCTTTTCATACCCAACCTTAGCACTTTAAAAAAAAAGATTTCTTGAAAACTAGCTCACGAATTTACACCAAACTGACAAAAGACAGTCCTTGAGCAAAGTTATACCTTTGTACCAAATTTGGTCAAATTCCATTTACCTGGTTTTTTTCTGTATTAAGGAGCAAACAATCCTAGGGAAATTAAAAAGGGAAGTGGCACTTTTGGCATCCTCTTTTTTCTTGGCCCCTGGCTGACTGATCTGCATGAAACTTGTCATAAGGAGACCAGAGTGGATGTAATTTTTGTGCATATTCATCAAATGATGCCAGATTTTTTCTATATATATATATATATATATTTGGTGGGTTTTTTCTGCTGCTATGCTCATTTGCATTTGTGCACTTGCACTTTATGAGACTTTGTCTTTATCCCCATTTTTTATATTGCCTCCTTTGGCATATTGTTTTTATATTCTATTTAAATTTACATGTCATATCTTTATTGCACATGCACTTTAGTACTTTACTTCATTAGAGTTGAGTGATTAAAATCTTTTTTATGACTATTGTGTATATAAACATAGCTTGAGGAGGTAATTTCCTGTCACCAACAATGATGTCGATGGTGACGGGTGATATGGTAATTTTGGGATTTAGACTACTGTTTAAATATGATGATGCATCTATAGCTATTGATTTGAGGCAGCGGGTAATATCCGTTCATGGTGCAGGCTTGTTGGTGAGAGGCAATAGGAACATGCTCCCCCTTTTTTTAATATGGACTTTTCATCTATCAGGTGTGATGATAAATAAATCACATATGGGCTAAATCATTACGTTCTCTCTTAAATTTATCACATGTAATTTATTACCCATTCTGACTATGATTTTAATAGCGGCCTTGTGAGAGATGTAAAATCCCTTTTTTGATTATTAACATTTTAACATTTTGCACTTGCACTATTTTTTATTATATTTCACTGTATCAGCCTGTTTTTTACCGCTTTTTTAATTTACATTGTATGATGGTTTTTTGATCAGGGTGAACCATTTGGGATAATGATTATCGATTGTGGTAGATTAATTTAAGTGTAAATTCATTTATTATACTGCAGAATGTATTTGTATATCCCTTAATGATAGTCTGTTTTCTGCTATAATGTATTTCTCCTGATCTAGGTAGTATGTTGCTTATTTTCATGGTATACTGCGATAGGCTGAGAGGGTAGGGGTTAATTGTTGTCACTATTTAAGGTGTAAATGGTCCTAGCGTGTCATGTGATCAAGGCCGTGGCAACACGGCCGAAACGCGTCATGCTGTTCTTCACGCAATAAAGAACACTTTTTGAACTTTCAGCACGGTGTGGTCTGACCTGTTTTCCGAGGAGTTGGAGTGACGGGATTGTGGAGTTTCATATATATATATATATATATATATATATATGACGTAGATATCAAGCGTTCCTAAACCTCCAGGATGGATATATCATGCAGTGATTGTGAGAGTTTTTTAAAGCTTTTGAGTGTTATATATATACACTAAGCTACTACAAAAGTTAAATTAGTATACTTTGTGTACTACTAATGTGTGATACTACTTCTAACATTTTTTATGTGAGGGGCTGTGTGACTTTGTGTATCTGTGTGTGAGTGGGTGTTTGAGTGGCTGTATGGGTGTGTGAGTGGGTGTGTAAGTAGCTGTATAGGTGAGTGAGTGACTTTATTGGTGAGAGACTGAGGAGCCGATTCTGATGCGGGTTGGAAAAGCTTCCCGACCGAATCGGTTGGGAAATGGTGTCCGACCCACTCCGATCGGGAAAGTCCGACCGGCGGAGTAGGATGCAACCGGATGCTTCCAGATACGATTTGGTTGAACTCCCATTGACTTCAATGGGAACATTTGTTCCTAACCGCATCAGAATTGGGCCCTCGGTCGGGAAGACACGTTCCCGATCCGATTTGGAAGGAGCAAATGCCGTTAGGAGGCCTTCCTAACTGCATCAGAATCAGGCCCTCGGTCGGGAAGCTTTTCCAACCCGCATCAGAATCGGGCCCTGAGTGTGTGAGTGGCTGCATGGGTGAGTACCTGGCTGTGTGAGTGGCTTTATCAATGGGTAAGTGGGTGTGTGAGTAGCTGTATGGGTGACTGAGTGGCTGTGTGATTGGCTGTATGAGTGAGTGACTGGGTGTGCAAGTGGCTGTATGGGTGAGTGACTGGCTGTTTGAGTGGGGGTTTGGTTAAGTGAGGTGGGAGTGAGTGGCTATATTGGCGAGTAAGTGTCTGTGTGAGTAGCTGTATGGGTCAGTGAGCGGGTATGTGAGTGGTTGTATGGATGTGTAAATGGGTGTGTTGAGAGGCTGTATGAGTGAGCGAGTGGTTATGTGAGTAGCTGTATGGGTGAGTGAGTGGTTGTGTGAGTGGCTGTATGAGTGGGTGTATGAGTGGCTCCATGGATGAGTGAGTGGGTGTGTGAGTAGTTGTATGGGTTGGTGAATGGGTATGTGAGTGGTTATGTGGGTGAGTGAGTGGGTATATAAATGTTCTATTGGGGTGTGAGTATATGTGTGAGTGGTTCTGTGGAAGATGTCATCAGTGATGTCATCCGTGGTATCATTTGAGATGTCATCAGTGATGGCCCTGACCATGTCATCAGTGAGGTCATAAGCAATGCATTACGGGGGCTTAAGTTATAGTTAGATCAGGTAACTGTAACTGCTGCATTTCTATGGTTATTTTAGGTGTGAAATCTTAGCCTAAGTTCAATGTCCCAGTAACCTTTGTTTTTTTTCTGTAAATGTCTAAGGTTGTTTTTAATTCTATTTTCTAACAATAACATCCCTGTAACCTTTGTTTTTTCAGTGAATGTCTAATGTTTTTTAATGTTATTTCCTAAATATCATATCTCTGTTACTTTTGTTTTTTCCAATGAATTTATAAGGGTTTTAACTATATTTCCAAACTGTAACCTGTAACCTTTGAGAGTGGGTGTGTGAGTGATTGTATAAATTGGTGAGTGGATGTGTGAGTGGCTGTAGGGGTCAGTGACTGGGTGTGTGAGTGGCTGTATGGGTCTATCAGTGCATGTGAGAGTGTCTGTATGGGTGTGAGTTGGTGTGTGAGTAGTTTTGAGGGTGTATGTGTGGGTGTGTGAGTCAATGAGTGGGTATGTGAGCAGCTGTATGGGTCTGTGAGTGGGTGTGTGAGTTGCTGTGTGGGTCTGTGAGTGGGTGTGTGAGTGGCTGTATGGGTCTGTGAGTGGGGTTGAGTGGCTGTATGAGTCTGTCAGTGGCTGTGTGAGTGGCTGTATGGGTCTGTGAGTGGGTGTGTGAGTGGTTATGTGAGTGTGTGAGTGGGTGTGTGAGTGACTATATGGGCCAGTAAGTGGGTGTATGAGTAGTTTTGTGGGTGTGTGAGTGACTATATCGGTATGAGAGTGACTGTTTGGGTCTGTGAATGGATGTGTGAGTGGCTGAATGGTTATGTGAGTGGGTGTCTGAGTGTCTGTGTGGGTATGGTAGTAGCTGTGTGATAGAGTGGACCAGAATGGAACCTCACCTGCTCCTTTACCAACAAGAGTCCACAGCTTTGCTAAAAAATGTCTACCCAACTGGAGTACTTTCTACTGGTTAATTAGTAAGTGCTGCCTCGTTTGGTAAATGTCTTGTCCTTATTCTACACTATAGCTGAGTAATAGACCATGAGTAAGTGTTTCCAGCGACCTTGTGTGCATTTAATTTCAGCATTGTGATTATTCCAAGTGCGTCTTCATCCAGAAATCTGTGATAACATAAATCCTTCTATAGAGAAGACAACAAAACTACAAAGAGGTAAATCTCCACCAAACAAGGGTCCTTCTTCTTAACTATGTGAAGTAAGTGCTTATTTCTTTGGTGCATATGTCCTCATATTCCTCGGCATCAAGAATGCATCACCAAAATCAGTGGGAAATGCACTGGAGGGCCTCTTGTTAAGCTGTCCATCATCCTAGCAAAAAGCGTGCATATCTGTACATACTACTAAGATGGATGTGGCGGGGTCAAATGGGTAGAACTTCCAAGTGATTTGCACATTTGCATACTTGTAGTAATTTAAATGGAGCACCAGGGACTCTGCTCTCACGAGGAGAGGCCAAGAAGAACCCACTCATCACAGTTACTACAGATTGTGCTCCAAGAGTATAGGGAAGGGAGATCTCAAGAACTCCATTCCCAGGCTGATTTTGGTCCCAGGACCCCATCCCCCTGGGCCAAGCCACATGATGCTGAGTCCCCTGGATCCCACCCAGGTCACCCAGTGTGTACTGTTAGGCACCATGGGGAGAGCACCAGTGCCCCCACATTTCCTGCCTGCTCCCCGCCTCCATCGGGGCCCATAGTTGCTCGCGCACTCAGGGAGCAGACAGGGAGCAGCAATAAATGCTGCTCCCTGTGTTTGGAAGCAATTTTTATCTGCATTCCTGCCCGCTTCACAGCGGACAAGAAAATAGATGAAAAGTCTGCTTCCAGCGGGGCGGGAGCAGTTTCCCTGCTCCCGCCCACTGGGAGTGTACTTACTGTTTGGTCCTGCATGGCGGGAGCTGTCAAAGCTCCTGCCAAGTGATAGCAGACAGCAATGTCCCAGGGGTGGGCCCCCCTCTTTTGTTATTTTAGGGCTGTGGTAAGGGAGGTGGTGGCCCCCGGGGCCAAAAAAATTGCCCGGGAGAGACGCTGCGTGGCCCCCGCTTCCAGTTTAAAATTTTGCCATTCCCAGGGGGATGTGATCCTTGGGGCCAAATATGACCCGGGAGAGGGGGTGCCGCCCCCCCTTCCTCTTTGAAAAATTACGTTCACCCCGAAGATTAGATTTTTTAAATGAATTGCATAGTTACTTAAAACCATTGCAATAAAATGCCACTTTTCAAACACAAAATTACATTTGTTCCCACAACTAAGTAGACTTAGTTATTATGTCACATACATGAGGCACCAAATTGCAATCTTAAAAAACTCTTTAAAATCAAATAAGAACTGCAGGCAGGGAATACATTTAAATTTTGCTGTGCAAAGTAATGGGTGCATTGGAGTATCGCTGTACAAGTAAGTCTGTAATTGGCATTTAAAGGAGAGTGCTGCAGGCTCGCTTGTTTTGTCTTATGTGGCTCCGCCATTCAAACTGTGTCTATGGGGGTGGCGCCATTGACCATTTCAGTTAATGGGTCCTACACATCATAATGTAGGTCAGATACCTCAGTGGTGGTCGCATTGAATTTCATTGTTAAAGAATATTCTGTGAGAGGCAGTTGCAACATTTCAACTCATAGATTGCTTGTATGGCCCCGCAGTAGCGCTGTCGATTGCGTGGAACTTATTACCACCCTGCTGCTGCCTATGAGGCCACTCCGCTGCAGTGCTTACTTATGTGCCTAGGTGTTCCGCCCCTATGGGCTTTTCACTGTCTCTTGCTCTGTGCCCCAAGTTTGGGGCACCTCCCCATAGCTTGTAGTGATGGATTGCCTGGTCTATGAGCACTGGTATTGGGCTATGCCTCCTGCCCCACCGCTGCTGCAACTACTGCTCTTCATTTTCTTCAGGCAGGGTACGAGTAAAGTCTCTGGGTTCCTTTTCTTATGCTAGGCTGGTCTCCCTTAGATTGCCCTTGCGCTTTACTCGGCCCTCCCCGTCTGGTAACGCACTGTTTAGGCCTCACTGCCGGCCTACGTGGTGGTCCAGAGTGCGCTGTCGCTCTAGCCGCCCATTCTTGTCTGCTCACTTCTACAGAGCTTGTTGTCGTCCTTTCGCCCTCTGGAGAGAATGGGATGAGCGTGCCTTGATTTACACCTATTTTTCGATGAGCGGGTATCAAATCCTCATTTCCTGGCGAGTGCCTCGCCTACTCCCTCTGGATGCAGGTGCGAGTAGACTGCGGTGGGGCTGCACCCTGCAATGGCAGGGCAGCACTTAACGCCGTCTCACCTGGGACTGGTGGGCTACTCAGCGCAATCTTATGCCAAGCTCCCGCAGTACGCTGGAGCAAGCCCCATGATCCCTCTATGTGGCCTAGGGTTTTTTCGATTCACCCCAGCACTATTTTATGCGCTGGCTACCCTGCTGCTTACTGTGAATGAGACTCTGGGGGACACTCTCCACTGTTCTCAGCCGACATGGTTTCCTGAGTGACTCTGCCTGATAGCTGCTCCTGCCTGGTTCAGCGGTGGCCACTCATTCCTCTGTGTGGGCCTCTGCCCCCGCTCTCACCGGGCCGACTCCGTGCGTCACACAATTACTCACACTGGGACAGACCTCTGTAGTCGCTCTCCGGGGCCGGGGTGCGTTTACATGCAAGGCCGTTCTCTAGCATGCCCCTTATTGCCTGTGTGCTGTTACCGGGCCTGAGCATAGTTCTCAGTGGGCCTCTGCCGAGCCACGGCAATCGCGTTCAGAGTTGCACCAGGATCTCGTACACTTCGGGTTCAATTGCTGGCTGTGACTGTCACCGCAACTTACATTGTGCTGTTGCGAGTTTAGTGCATGATTTGCACCAGGATTCTGACGGATATTGGTGGCGGCCGACAAAGCTCCTTCAGTTATATATATATATTCACTGAAAAAAACAAAGGTTACAGGGATGTTATAGTTAGGAAATGGAATAAAAAAAACTTTAGAAATTTACTGAAAAACCCAAAGGTTACAGGGATGCTATAGTTAGGTTGATGTTTCACTCGTAGAAAACCCGAGAAAATCAGCCATTATAGTTAGTGAGTTAACTATAACTTGTGTCCTGCAATGCACTGCTTATGACCTCGCATTTTACATCACTCATGACATGGTCAGTGATGATTTCAGCCCTAGGGACCCCATTTCCTGGGGCCCGTCCTGTTGTGTGGGTGCCCTAGTCGCACCCAGGGCACCCACATTTAAAAAGTTGGGGACCGCAGGGGGAGCCTGAAGGCCCAGTGTTCCCTGCCAGCTCCCTGCCTCCTGTTGGAGCTGTCATTGCTTGAGACCCAGGGAGCTGCTAACATGCCGCTCCCTGGATCCCAAAACAATGTGTCTGTTTCCCCGCTCGCTTCACAGCAGACAGGGAAACAGACATGCTACGCTTTCATCAAACGAGAGCATTTTCTGCTCTCCCTTGCTGAAAGCAGAGCACTAGTTTGCTATGGAATGGTGGGAGTGGGGCTCCCACCAAGCGATAGCAAACTCCAATGCCCCGTGGTGGACACCATGGGACTTTGCTCAAGTCGGCCCTTTGATGTGTCAGTCCCCAGGGCCTTCTAGGGCTCCACGAGGGGGGCCTCCCAGCATCCCTCTTTTGTGAATTAAGCCCCGGAGAAGTGGTGGTCCCCGGGCATCCACAACGGACTGCCTTAATTATTGTATTTGTGGCCCCCAGGGCAGTAGGGATTTTGTTTTAATAAAAAACAATGTGCCCCAGGGAGGTGGCAGTCCCGGCACTGTGTGGGGGAGCCAGAGCCCCCACGCATTATTGTTAACTTAGCCCCAGGGAGGAGGCGGTCAATTTATACAGTTCGTGAGGTACAATAAAATGTTCTCTACATTCCTAAACAGCATCTTAGTCATAAATCAATCACATGTGCACATCTGATAGGCACACATATGGCTCTCCACCTCACGAGAGTGAAAGTGGGCCATTGTGTATGTGTCCAGATGTTCAGTGTGAGGAGCGCTTGATCACTACATGTGGTGTGCATGTTGAGCCCTGATTGGTTGAGTGTACATATCTACATGTGGTATCTAGCTTTGTGGTATTTCTGGGGAACGCAAGCTTTTGGCCAAACAGATTTTATAGGGGGCCAATTACCTCAGACTTGTTTGAGGTTCAACTATCTGTGGAAGTGAACAGGGTTTTCCCTGGGTGTGTGCTTGCCTGTAATGTATGGGTGACCCCCACCTGAGACTTGTTACTCAAGCATAGGCATGGGTTGCAGGGCCTGTCTGACCATGTATCTCTCACTCAGGGTTGATGGTGAGGTCACCTTGGGTAAATCCGACAGCAATGATGTGATTTAATTGGAACTCCTAAGAATAATTTGGCAGCCAGTGGTATAATTGTTATTGACAATATCAACATTGTGCATACACTTGTCATCTTGCACAATGACATCAGTCTTACTGGTGTTCTCAAAGTTATGTTTGTTTTGGTCTGAACGTACAATGACATTGCTCTTATTGGCAACAATAATATTATTGTACAAGCATAGATTATGGTATCATTTTGCTCACGTCGGTGCTTCTGTGCAGGCACAAGTTAATGTATACATTGACATTGCATTGACAGGTATTGTCGCGGTTGTGAGCACAGGCTATGGCATAAGTTCACATTGCATTTACTAATATTGTCATTGTTGCCCCTTCACTTAGCATGAAATTCATTGACATTGTGTTCACCCATCCCAATATTCCCCCATCTAGTTGAGTCATCAACTACTCTGTCCTCCTCATAAGTCATGACAGTTATGTTATTTGAAAGTGTGTGTACGTGTGTGTGTGGAGTGTTGGATGCTTTTTCCCTTACTAGGTGCATAGTACCTAATTTGAGGACTGCTTTTTTTTACAGCAAGAAACCTCTACTTGTAGGAAACCACATAACAGAAGTACAGCTATGAGAATCAGTGCAAACAACGTAAATAGTTTAGATACCCATATGGGGATCCATGAAAAAATACTATGCAACCAGTACTGCTCTGGGGCACCTCCCTACTTCTTCATGTCGATTTTCGTACAATGCAGTTCTTGGATTGCATGGGCTAATGACACGTTGGCCAGGTCATTCCCGGGTATGAAAGTATAACAGGAAGCACCAATCTTTGCACACATCCCACCGTCTATATCGGTCATCAAGTCCAACACGTACCAATGTTGCATTACCATAAGGCGTATGGCTCTCAACTCCTCCTTGATAGCGTTTAAGCCGAGCTCAGTACGGTTGGATTTTTGCCCTGATTCTGCATAGATGCAGATAGACGAGGCATTTTGTTTGTTCGGGGGCTATCTTCTGTGATAAGTAAAGCCTGTCGGGACCTACAGGGTGAGGTATCAGCGAACAGACGTAACATGACCTACACGTACTTTGTGTACCCATACTGCTCATGGGCTGATAGGTGTTGTGTAGGATTGTGATGTGTGGTGCATGAGGAATACTAGCAGTTCAGTGTAGGAATAGGTGAGGTGAGAGAGTTCTCTGCACATGCGTTGTAAGAATTTAGAAGTAGAGCTTACAAAATCAGGTACATTTTTGGTTCCGGATGGGCTCAAAAAAAAACCTGGCTAAAGAGATTGTGTACAAGAGTATAAGGGAATGTAACTTAGGAAACATTTGTAGAATGTACGATCATCTTCAGGAGAGATGTCTATCATCTGGGACTGTCTTTTGTTGTTTGTTGTTTGCAGTCTGGTGTCATGTCGCTGTTGTCTGTGCTTTGATGGTTGTTGTCTGGGTGCCCAGGGGTGATTTCGTCTTTGGTGGGGTACAGAAAGAGTGTCTTTTAAAAACAAAGTTACAAAGTAAATTGAAATCTAAAGTACTTGAGGAACTGGTCTTTTGAAAGTCTTTGAGAGTCCTGGTTAAAAGGAATAGCAGGCTGCAGCAATGTTGGTGCACTTACAGTTCGATCGCTGACCTGTAGGGTAAGAGCTGTAGGTCATAGGTTAACTTGGAGAAGTATATTGGTGAGGCAGTTTATTGGAACATTCCAGTTTCATCTGTAAAATGATCCTGCAACATGGTTTTGCTTGGGGCTATATGGTTTTACTAGGGAGCAAATGTTAATAGACAGAGGTTGATAGACTTTTCAATGGCATTGGTGAAGTTTTTAAACAAATTTCAGTGAACGTCAGAATTCTGGGGATGACTGTAGATTTTTAAACTCATTTTATTTTTAAACTAATTTTAATATGATTAATATTATGCACTTTTCCTCCTCTCCTTGCTACAGTGGGGACAGTATTTTCTCTGCAGGCAATTCTGTTCAAAGTGCGATGTTTTAGCAGGTGCCAAGGTGTCCTTTTGACCTATCTGCACTAGTGTGCGATTGTGAGGACAGGCGGATGTTTACTTTTGTGGTTTAAGTTTCCATTGACACATGCGTGCCCCTTGGGTCTCTCCACGTTTCGTGGAATGAGGTTTCAATAATTCCGCCAAATTTCCGGGTCCTGCCATGCTTCTGGAATGGTGCATGAGGAGAAATGCTTTTATTTCGCTTTGTTTTTACTTTTTCTATGTGTGCTGCAGAATAAGCAAAAAAAGCCATTAATGATTGTTTATGTGCAGGAAGGTGTCCCTTCCTGCACATAAACAATCATTAAATAATGACGATTTGCTACTTCTATGTGTGCTGCACAATAAAGCCCACATAGAAGTAACAAATAGCTATTATGGATTGTTTATGTGCAGGAAGGGACACCTTCCTGCACAAGGTGTATTGGTGAATCAGTGAGGGTATAAGTGCCTCTATGGATGATTCAGTCGGTGCACATTGACTGTATAAGTGAGCAATTAGGTGGTGTCTCAGTAAATGTATGGGTGGTGACTGGTTGTGTGAATGTCTGTATCAATCTGTCAGTTGGTGTCTAAGTGGCTGTATGGGTGTGCGAGTGGGTACGTGAGTTTCTGTATGGGTGAGTGATTGGTTGTCTGAGTACCTGTATGGGTGAATGATTCTCTGTGTGGGTGGGTGAGAGGGTGTGTGAGTGCCTGCTTGGATGAGTGAGTAGGTGAGTCAGTGGGAGTATGAGTTAGTGAGTGTTTAAGAGAAGGGCTGTATAAGTGACTGAGTGTGGGTATGGCTGTGTCGGTGAGTGAATGGATGTGTCAGTGGTATATGGGTGAGTAACTGCATATGTGGAAGGCAGTATAGGTGAATGTTGGAGTATATGAGTGACTGTATGTGTGACTGAGTGCTTGTGAGAGTGGCTGTATGAGTGAGTGTGTGCTTGTGTCGATGACTGTATACGTGAGTGAGTAAGTGTTAGCATCTGTATGAATAAATGAGTGGGTGTGTGTATAACTGTATAGGTGAGTAAATAGTTGCGTGATTGACACTATAGGTAAGTAAGTAGCTGTGTTAGTAGCTCTCTGAGTGACTGACTGTGTGTGAGTGGTTATATGGGTGTATGAGTGGATATATCTGTGGCTGTATTAGTGAGTGAGTTAGTGAATGAGAGGTGTATGGGTAACAGAGTGGATGTGTGTGTAGAACTATAAATCAGTGAGTGGGTGTGTAAGTAATGGCATGGGTGTGTCAATGGTTTTGAGAATACTAGTGTTGAAGTTGGAGTGGGTGTATGAAAGGTTATATTGGGGTATGATTGGGTGCCTCAGAGATTATGTGGATGATGTCATCAGTAATGTCATCAGTGATGTCATTTGAGATATCATCAGTGATGTCACTGACCATGTCATGAGTGATGTAATATGTGAGGTCATAAGCAGTGCATTGCGGGGCCGTGAGTTATAGTTAGCTCAGCTAATTATAACTGCTAAATTTCTCTGGTTTATGCATGTGAAATCTGAGCCTTACTATAACGTCCCTGTAACCTTTGGTTTTTTCAGTGAATTTTTAAGGTTTTTTTAAATTTTATTTCCTAACTATAATGGCTCTGTCACCTTTGTTTTTTTCAGTGAATTTCTAAGGTTTTTAAATGCTAATTCCTCACTATAATAGCCCTGTAACCTTTGGTTTTTTCAGGGAATTTCAATGGGTTTTTAAGTAGCAATGGTTTTTGCAGCGTGGTGGGGAAAGACAGCGGGCCCTCTGACCATCTCTCAGGAATCCCACTGTGTGGGACTTACAGAAAGTACCAGGAGGGCTTCTTGGTCCTCAATGTCCCTCAGCATCTAAGAGAACTTCATTCCCCAACCAGTAGTGTGCCAGGAGATATGTTTGCAGAGTGCTGCAGAAAGGGGGCGTGGCCTCCAAAGACCTCTTAGCAAACTGACTGTGTGGGACGTGCTGGAGGTAACAGAGGGGTCGTTGGCCCTCAACGACCCTCAATAGCCCCCAACATCCCCCAACTAATACTGTGCCAGGAGGCACGTTTGCAGAGTGGTGAAGAAAGGACGTCCTTTATGTTTGCACAGCTAGTGCCTGTGTGATTCTATGAGTGCCATTGCCAAGGACATACTGCGAATACCAGGTGTTTTTGGCAAAGTGTAAAACACATATATAGACATATTTTACATAAAGATTCAGTGTAGCTATTTAATAAGATACTAATTTAACTTTCCCCCTTGTATACATTTGTCAAAATAACTACATCAAAAATCCATTTTCCTTCTTCACAGCAACACCGAAGTTTTCAATGATATCAGTAGTCACAAATACACAATGTAAAACAGATATCTAAGCATATTTTATACAAAGTTTGAGTCTAGCTTATTAGTAACATAATTGTTTAACTTTATTTTAACAACACATTTAACAAAAACAGCAATTTCCAAAAATAACTTTCAACATCTGAACTCATGAATAAAACATAACTACAAAACACCCATAAAACTCAACAGGAATCAAAAACTACTCCAAAACTAGTACAGTGCACACTCTGTGAAAAGATCCACTCTAGAGGGCCGAATAAAAAATATTCATGTGGGATGACGTCCATGGTCTATCATCTTAAAACCTAACATAGAATACATCTCTAACGGGCAATCAAGCAGAGGGAAGCTGGTGGACCATCTACATCAATAGCACCAGCAACAATTCCCACCCAGAAAGTCCTTTGAGAGGTGCAGCCTACTGCAACAGATAAGGCTCCAGAGTTTTCAAGAATGGCCACGCATAAAACCACAAAACATATCAAAATCAAAAACAAAACAGAAAATCATGTCACTGAGAAAAAAAGGAATATCATTGGATTGTACACTTTTCGACTAAAAAAAATTACAAGAACACGCCCATTTATCTATCTTGAACATTTCTTTAAGAGGAGTTCATAGTGAGCAGATTTGCACGAAGCACAATATGTCACAATACATTGTCAAGGGGTACAAATAAAAAATATTTTTGTGGGACTAGTTCCATGCTTTACCTTCTAAAAAAATACCAAATCAATAGTGTAAAAGCAGCAAGAAGACAACGCAAGGCTGAAGGACCCTGAACTTCAATGCCAGCTACAACAACACTGGGGCAGAGAGTCCCTTCAGAGGTCCAATCTCAACTTCCAGATTTGGCTCCACAATTTTCCCGGATGACATAATACTGCATGGATTGTGGAGTTGTAGTGAGTGCTGGAGAGAAGTCCATAAGAGCCCTTCGCAATGCTGCAAAGAATCATAAATGCAATTTTTTTATTCTTGGACCTTCATAGTTTTTCTACATTAGCCGGCATTTTATTATCCTACTAAATGGGTATCTAATAGATATGTTTTGTTACTTCTATTATCTTTTAATTTATTGTAAGACTAGTTACATATAACTAAGCTTGGGCGGGGTTCGCGGAGTTCCGCCATGCGGAACTCCGTGAAGTGCAAAAAAACTCTGATGCACTACGCGAAGCTCACGCGCAGTGAAGTGCGTTAGATAAATGCCGTTTGCAGTGATTTTCTGTGCCAGGTGGTTGTCCACACTGTGCAATCATCGTGAACGGTACCATGCACAGCGGAAGTGGGTGCTGCTTTCTTTCTGCCACTCATGTAGATTTTTACTCGAGCGGCAGCTTTCTCAACGCGAGCGGTTGTGAGCATACATGACAAATCGCAATGAGAAATCGGTCCAGCCATGTTGAGAAATCTTGCAGGGAGGTTGATTTTCCTCACTCGCCAACTTGACATTGACGAACGCAAGCAAGGAAAAAAACTACGCTACGCTACGCGAAGCGGTATTTTTTGGAACTCCGCGAGCTCCAAGTAACGCGGAGTGCAGAAAACTCTGCAAACTCCATGAGCAGAGCGGAGTTCACCACCCAGACTTACATATAACATGCCGAATGGACAAGTCAAAGCATTCTTCTACAAATAAATACACAGCTAACTTTTGCCAGTTATCATTTACTTTTTCACTTTTTAAATACGAGTCAACAGTTTGTGTTTAAATATTCTAGTGTGTTGACAACACATACAAACATACTCTGTTTTTTAGACCACACTGTATAAATAATATCTTCTTCAAAACTATCAACTGCAATATCTGTGTCCTATTTTACATCTCCTCCTCTTAACAACTCTTCATTTTCCCTAGAACGCTGCTGAGGACCAAAGAAACGAAACTGCACATCATCACA
The DNA here is from genome assembly GCA_963921515.1 of Calotriton arnoldi. Taxonomy (NCBI): domain Eukaryota; kingdom Metazoa; phylum Chordata; class Amphibia; order Caudata; family Salamandridae; genus Calotriton; species Calotriton arnoldi. Next base: position 235,617 of record CAWUFW010013778.1, read on the forward strand.
AACCTTTTCTACATCTGCCACAGTACCATACAAAAGTGTTCTATTCATTTCTCCTAAACCTAAAGCCGGAGTTTTCACATAGTACAGCCTCCTAACTAAAGTTTGCATTGTTGAGTTGCGTACAATTAACTTCCTAAAATGATGAAAAGTGCTTTGGCACACTTTGTTTGATAAACCAGCTAGTGAGTGTCCCTGCAAATTTGTATGCTTTCTAAACTTGCAAGGATCCAATCCTTGTGAAGTTTTTATTTTCTGTTTTAAACTTTACCTTGGAAAGATATGCAGAAATTTCCTTAATATATCAATAAATTGCTGTTGAATACTACAAACACTGCTACACTTCCATTTCTATATACAGGTGCCTGACTCCACCTTCCTTGTAGCTGTTCTTCAATAAATTGTTCTACATTTGTAGGTACCATCACCTCTTTCGCTATAGGAATGCCATTCTTCATTTAATAACATTGTCCGCTGTAATCAATAGCATGAACTAATCTTTTATCCTAGAGATAGCTTTCTTCATTAAAGAAGATTCTGTACTAGACTTTATCTGCCAGTTTCCGATGGTCATCCATGAGAATGCCCAGATCATTAGTCACCCTGTCCATTTTGCTCTCCAACACCTCTCTGATTGTATTGACTGCTGCTAGTATTAGATCCAACTTGTCTGAGGATGCCTACCACTGAGGAGAGGCTCTTATCCACGACTGTGATTTCCCCATGCAACAGCACTAAACCTTTTCCCAGGCATCCCCCAGGTCATCTTTCACCACCTGGTGTGGCCCTTCTTGGCCCTCAGGACTGTTGGCAGAGCTAAGCGGTTGATGGTGCAGTCCTTCAAGCACTCATTCTGGCCTTTTGGATACCTGCACAGGACTGGCCCCAGCAGGGTCTCAGACCCACTCCAGAACCCTCACCTCTGGTCTCCTTGCCAGCAGCTGGTGCCTACACTGCCCCAGTGTCTGGCAAGCTTTTTTCAACAGCTCTTTCTGGTCGTTCCCCAGGCCGGTGGTCCACTGCTTTGGGGCCCCCAAAGGGGCCCTAGGGAAGGGAGTGATCAATAGTCTCTGTGTGTCACTGACCCTGATGTCTCTGGGATCTCAGTTCTTCAGCTTAGTGGCAGCAGGTAGGCCCCTGTCATCTGCTGTATATTGCTACTGTGCTCACAGGAGGCCCTTCCCCTGCCACTCATAGGCATGCTGTGTCTCCCTTAGAGGAGAGTGAGGTGGCTTTAATCACTGGGGCCACCTGCTTCTAGAGCCACCATCACCGCTGTCAATACACTGTGCCCCGCAGCCAGCCTTTCTCCTCCAGGACCAGTGGAGCACCTTACGAGTGCACCTCTCCCAACAGCCGCTGAGCATGGCTGCCACTCCAGTCACAGCTGCCTCACATTAGGCCTTGTGGCTTCAGGAACACCTTTTGTCCCTGGTGCCATGCTCTTGGCCCATTCTAGAGCCCCCCACCTGCCTGGGATCACCCTCCTGTTGTCCCCGTTACAGCCGAGGTCCGTGGAGCACAGGGTTGATCAGGTGCAGGAGTTGTCCTCTCAGGCAACTGCGGCCATCTTGGTCCGCCGCTGGCCAAGCCCCCGAGAAATTCTAAAGATATAGGTATAACTTACATTTCTATTTTGCTCATCACTAGTTATAACATACATTTATAATTTACGCACCACCTTCAATTTGCTATACATTGCACACCTCTGTAAACAGTCTTATCGCATCACTTGCCAAACTAAATTAACTAAGACTCAACACTTTACCATGGACTGTGTTCTCAGAAGTTATGCCATTTGAGAAGTAATAAGTGTTATTATGGCTGCTATGAATTCACATACTATAAGTCATATATTATACAGGTGTATAACCAGTACATTGAGACAGAGCAAATTATGGTTAATATCGTGTGATGCAGAGGTGTGCGACATACAGGTGGTGCATAAATTATAAATGTAAGTTGTAACTGGTGATGCATAAATTAGAAATTTAAGTTATAACTATAACTTTAGCTTTTCTAAAGTTTATATAGTTCGTTTGGTATGTATAGAAAGAATAAATGAACTGTCCCTAACTATTAATTAGCTTTAAGCTTTTTCATTACATTTAAATGGTATATTTTTTAATTAAAAAAAAATTCAAACCATAGTGTCAAGTGTCATTCAATTGAGTGTTGTTAAGTGGAGTGTGGTAGAGTATAGTGGAGGATAATGTCAGAGAGTCTAGTGTCGTAAATTCTAGTGTTGTACAGTGTAGTGGAGTTGAGTGGAGCAGCATAGCGTGGAGTATGGAATAGTGTAGTGTCGTATAGTGGAATACTGTGGAGTGGCATAGAGTGGAGTGGCATAGCATGGAGTGGCATAAAGTGGAGTGGGGAAGAGTGGAGTGGTGTAGAGTGGAATAGAATAGAGTGGCATAGAGTGGACTGGTGTACAATGGAGTGGCATAGAGCGGAGTGAGATAAAGTGCATGGTGTACAGTGGCATGACATGAAGTGGAGTGGCGCACAATGTAATAGCTCTGAGTGAAGCGCCTTACACTGGAATGCCATACATTGCAGTAGCGTAGATTTTAGTGGTGTATAGTGGAGTGGCGTAGACTGGAGTAGCACAGAATGAAGTGGCGTAGAGCGAAAGAGCATAAAGTCTAATGGTGTAGAGTGTAGTGGTGTACAGTGGAGTTGCATAGAGTGAAGTGGCGTATAGTGGAGTGGCAAACAGTGAAATGGGGTATATAAGAGTGGTGTCTAGTGGAGTGGCGCACCGTGGAATGACATAAAGTGGAATAGCATAGAGTGGAGTGGCGTACAGTAGAGTTGCATGCAGTGGAATAGCATGCAGTGGGCTGGCATACAATGGAGTGTCTCACAGTGGAGTGGCATAGATTGTAGTGGCAAAGAGTGGAGTGGCAAAGAGTGGAGTGGCGTAGAGTGCATTGACGTAGAGTGAAATAAAGTAAAATGGCGTGTTGTAGAGTGGAGTGGGTAACAGTGCCGTGGGGTAGGGTGCAGTTGTGTACAGTCTAATACTGTAGAGTGGAGTGGCATTGAATGGAGTGATGTAGATTGGAATAGCATAGAGTTTAGTGATGTAGAGTGGAGTACCATAGATTGGAATAGCGTACATTGGAGTGGTGTAGAATGGAGAGACATAGAGTGTAGTGTGGTGTGGTAGAGTTTAGCGGTTCACAGTGGAATAGTGCACAGTGGAGTGGGTTAGAGTGGCCAGGTGTAGAGTGGAGTTGTGAAGTGTGAAATAGGGTACAGTAGAGTTGAGTAAAATCAAATGGAGTACAGTGGAATGTCATAGAGTGGATTGAGGTACAATGTACTGGTGTAGAGTGGAATTGCATAGGGTGGAGTGCCGTAGATTAGAGTGGCATAGAATGGAGTGTCATAGAGTGGAATAATGTAGAGTGTACTGTTGTAGAGTGTAGTTGCATACAGTCGAATATCATAGAGTGGAGTAGCGTACAGTGGAGGGTTGTACAATGGAGTGGCATACAGTGGAGAGTTTTAGAGTGAGTGGCACAGAAAGGAGTGGCGTAGAGCAGAATAGTGAAGACTGTGGTTGCGTAGAGTGGAGTGCCATAAAGTGGACTGACATACAGTAGAGTAGCGTACAGTGGATTGGTGTAGATTAAAATACCATTGAGTTTAGTGGCATACATTGAAGAGATGTAGAGTCGAGTACCATATAGTGGAATAGTGTAGAGTGGAGTGGCGTAGAGTGGAGTATAAACAGTGGAATAGCATACAATCCAGAAGCATATAGTGGAGTGGCATACATTGGTGTGGTGTAGAGTGGAGCGGAGTGGCGTAGAGTGGAGTGTAGACAGTGGAGTAGCATACAATTCAATAGCATAAATTCAGTAGCATACAGTGGAGTGGCATACATTGGTGTGGTGTAGAGGTGAGTACCGTAGACTGTAACACCATACAGAGGCGTGTCATAGAGAGGAGTGGCATAGAGTGGAGTTGTGTACAGTGGAATAGCATACAGTTCAATGGTGTACTCTGGAGTGGTATAGAGTGGAGTGGAATAGAGTGGAATAGCGTAGAGTGTAGTGTCGTAGAGTGTAATTTCCTAGAGTGGAGATGCGGGCAGTGGAATAGAGTAGAGTGGAGTACCGTAAAGTGGAGTGACATACAGTGGTGTAGCATACAGTGGAGTGGTGTAGAGTAGAATACCATTGAGTTTAGTGGTGTACATTGAAGAGATGAAGAGTCGAGTACCATATAGTGGAATAGTGTAGAGTGGAGTGGCATAGAGTGGAGTGTAGACAGTGGAATAGCATAAATTCAGTAGCATAAATTCAGCAGCATACAGTGGAGTGGCGTACATTGGTGTGGTGTAGAGGTGAGTGCCATAGGCGGTAATACAATACAGAGGCGTGTCATAGAGTGGAGTGGCATAGAGTGGAGTGGTGTACAGTGGAATAGCATACAGTGCAATGGTGTACTCTGGAGTGGTATAAGTGGAGTGGAATAGAGTGGAATAGTGTAGAGTGTAGTGTTGTAGAGCGTAGTTTCATAGAGTGGAGATGCGGGCAGTGGACTAGAGTAGAGTGGAGTGCCGTAAAGTGGAGTGACATACAGTGGAGTAGCGTACAGTGGAGTGGTGTAGAGTAGAATACCATTGAGTTTAGTGGTGTACATTGAAGAGATGTAGAGTTGAGTGGAGTGTAGACAGTGGAATAGCATACAATTCAGTAGCATACAGTGGAGTGGCATACATTGATGTGGTGTAGAGGTGAGTGGTGTAGAATGTAATACCATACAGTGATGTGTCATGGAGTGGCATAGAGTGGAGTTACGTACAGTGGAGTAGAGTACAGTGCAATGGTGTAGTTTGAAGTGGTGTAGAGTGGAGTGGCATAGAGTGGAATAGCGTAGAGTGTAGTGTCGTAGAGTGGAGTTGCGGGCAGTGGAATAGATTAGAGTGGAGTAGCGTATAGTGGGGGTGTGTACAATGTCATGGCATACACTGCAGTGTCATAGAATGGAGTGGCGTAGAGAGAATTAGCATACAGTGAAGTGATTTAGAGTGTAGTGGCGTAGAGTGGTGTGTGGTAGAGTTTAGTGGCATACAGTGGTTTAGCATAGAGTGGAGTGAAATGCAGTGGATTAACATAGAGTGGAGTGGTATATAGTCTAGTGACATAGAGTGGAGTGACATTGAGTGTAATAGCGTACAGTGGAGTGAGATAGAGTTGCATTTTTAGAGTAGAGTGTGGTACTTGAAACAGACGTTGTGTGAAAATGGGTCAACAGATATAGATGAAATGTGCCAGGAATATAGATTATGATGTGTAAATGCAACTTTTAGGTAGTAGGTGTAAATAGTGTAAGCAGTGTTAAAGTTAAAAGTGTTGTAATACTTCGTGATATATTATGCCACGGTATACCATGGTAACTTCGCGGTATACCGCAGTAAATGCTGATAAGAAGGCAGTATCTGATGGGGTAATGGCTGTCTTTACAAAATGGAAAATGAGGACATGTAGTTTTCAGCATGTTCTGGGTTAGGGCCCTATATATAGGCAAGGATTAGGTTTTATATTTGTTCTCTTTATATTTTTTCCAGCTGTTTAGGGAGAACTGCACTTTAAAAAAAAAATAATTAGGTAGTGCAGTCATTTTTAGGTCTTACCGCGGTAATCCTCAGACTTTTTTTTCCGAAGATTCAAAGATGTAAAAAATTGAAAATACACTGTAGTACACTATTGAAATTTTTAATTTTTGTTTATTTTTATTTTTAAGTACAACATTACTCCCGAAGCAGTACCACAGTACTCCGTAATTTCTTTACAAAATATCTGTAAACGTCTAAAGATTTCTCATTGCCCATTACAACTTTAATAAACTGGTATTAGGTAGGGGAAAAATATCAACCCTAATACTTACCTATATCTAAAGGCGAAAAGTAGAACACAGCCAAAGTGTACCTAAAAACAAGATTTTAAAAGTCAATCATTTGCCAATCACATCATGCCTTGTCATCGCTATGTACTGCTGTATTGTCGTGAAATACTGCAAAATGTTTTGAAATACCACAAATGAAGCACAACAACAGGTGTCACTACTAATTTCATGGAAATTTGTCAAATGGGCGCAAAGCTATTAATAGTGAAAAATCGGAGGAATTCCTGTCTCTGGTAACCCTAACTTTAACCATAGAGTGACTACAACCACTCTGTAATATACTTATTGATAGATGGATAGATAGATAGATAGATAGATAGATAGATAGATAGATAGATAGATAGATAGAACTAAGGAGACAAATTAGTCTACTGATAAATTAGTTAAGGTGATTCTTGTGTGATGAGGTGTTCCTTGAAGGACAATGCACCCACCTCCTGCTAAGCACAAGACCCAACATCCTACCATCCATAGGTCCTACTTATTGAACACAGGGCCTTGCTTTTGCCTGGGCCTTGTTTCCAGTCTCACCTACATTCTATGACTGTCTCGAATCACACTTGCCTCGTACCTTCGCTGTGCACTGCCGTTGACCCTGTGACGTAGAGTTTGGATGCAATGCCTAGGGTCATATTTATATAACTGCTCATGCATTTTCACAGTAGGACACAGCAGAGTGCCTGGCCTGAAGCTATGCTCTGTACCCAATTTCTCCTACATCCAGTGCTCTGTGCGCTCTGAGTTTGGCTTTCACAAGAGGGATGAGTTTAAAGACTGGCTGCAGGTCAGGCCCGCTGCCAGACTGCCACTGTGTCCTACTGATGGACAAATGGCCTGGACCACTTCTTCATCCAACACTCACTATGCACAGCATGCACAATTGGCATTGGATTTACTACTGCAAATGTCCACAGTAATAAAACCATTTGCACCTGTCAGGAACCTTGCTGTGAAGTCCTGATAGGCATAAATGATGCCATTTCAGCTATAAACACACATTTTAAGCCAAATGTGGCTTTGTGAATCGAACCCATTCTGTTTCTAGAAAGTGAAGATCATTGAAGCTGTATTCTGAAATGTGTAGCTAACAATGGGCACTTATTTAAGTAAAGCTATTCAGGTTGTCTTTACCTTTCATTAATATAATTTTGAATAAACAATAGAGATCATAAAAACTGTGCAGAGGGATTAGGGAATTGTATTACGATGATGTAAAACCATGTTTCACATGGATCCATGCTAGAGTTTCGTTGCTTCACATGTCCTAATGAAATATGTGTTTTATACCACTGCATTTGGTGCTATAAAACTTCTATACTGTAAGGAGCATGCCTTAATTCTACTCGTGTATTTTTGCAGTTTACGAAACCTTCATTATGAGTACACCAACACAGATAACATGTGAGAACAAGCGTATTTACAGTTCTGCTATGTGTTGAACTGCAAATTGGAAGAGAGTACATGTAAAAGATGTGGCAGCAAAGATTGTAAGAACACATGCACACTTTTGTCTATGCCAAATTGCGTAGTTCTTCTGGTATGGCTAGCTAGTATTTATCAAGGCAAACTGTCAATTTTAGCATCTTTTTCTTCAAATAAATTAAGCTTTTTTCTACTTCATAGGGAGCTGCAAACAATACATTTGTTCAACTGTGAGTTCTAAAATTAACTAATATAATTGGATTGAAATTCTTGTTTTTTTATGTCAGTTTTTAATAGAATAAGACATTTTATTTTTTTCACTCATTTAGAAAAGCTACAGTAATAGTAAGTAATAGCTAAGTGATACGCTCGGAATAGAAGGTATTAACGGCACCTGGTAAATATCCCTCCCAAGGGTATAGGCATTTCTGTGGTGTGGCAAAAACATACCCAATTTTGCACAAGAAGAATCAGGTCCAAAGTCTTGGATGTTGTGTCGCCTCTGAGTTTGAAGTTAGCCAAAAAAATGTCTTTAAGGTAAGTGTGTGTGGAGCTATGGTGATGTGTTCCAGGAAGGAAAGTTTTGTTTTGGCCTTGGTGGGAGGTAGACGATTTGCAATGTGATGGTGGGCAGCTAAGAGCAGAAAAGGGCAAAATAGGAGAAAAAAGGAGATGTGTGGTTGGTTTTAACTGCTGCTGCTTTGTGGATACAGTGAAATCACAAATGTTTTTGTTGATCTGGTCGTTTATCTTGATGCTGTAGTTAGGGGGACTAGGACAATGGGGATGTATGTGGATATGTTTGATAGCCTTATTGCAGGGATAACGGTTGTACAAAGACATTGATTGGTGGTGAGCAGTGCTAGGTCTTCTCGGTGCAAAACTGCATTGATGAACAAGAGGTATAATGTTTGTTTTGTCTGCTGTGTGTTTTGATGTGTTGTGTGTGTATGGGTGAGCATAGATGAGCATTTGACGATGGGGATCAAGGTGTGAATAGGTGATATATGTTGACTGGGTCTCAGTAAGTTGAGATGCTAGGCATGCCTGAGCCAAAGGTTGTGGCGCATTACCCTTACCATGCTCTAGTATGTTTATGGGCTAGCCTTTCCCGCTGTCTGCCTGTAGATAAAGAAGCCCATGTGTCATTCATGTAGAAGGGTACAGTTGGTATTTTTTGTTGTTTAGTGCTTCGAGTGAGTGGTTTTGGCTTGTAGTTCTCTCGCTGGAAATCTTGAAGTCTGAGCCAAGTCTTCTGACCACTGTCTAATTTAGAAATGAAATTGCGTATGGGAAATAGTATTTTTTGCTTTTTCTATAACAAGAAAAACAGAAAGAATTAATGATTTTGCGTAAAAGCGATTATCGCAAACCACTGTGTACAAGAAAATAGAGACGTTAAGAATGATATTAATGAAATTGCTTAGCAGGTGCTAACAATGAAATCTTTTGAACAGCAGACTGAAAAGAACAAGTCTTAAGTAGTCTGGGAGTGTATTTCAGATTTTGGGGGGTGCATCTTGAGAAGGAACGCTTAGGGCGGTTTCCTTCAGTTTGGTATTCTATTTTGAAGGTATGCCTTGTCTCTGTGAATTCTTAAAAACACATATATCTTTAGTTTCAATGATGAAGTAAATTAATTGCTGGGGAGTTAATGTCAAACAAGTGCAAAGGGAGAAGCAAAAGTCTGTTGTTAAGGTTTTTTTTATCATAACCTCGGTTAAAACAACACATTTATTTTATTAGTGGCTTCCGTATTACACCTGCTAGTCGTCCTTCTGAAAGCTGGAATTCCATGCTCCTTTCTGACTAGTGTCTGACTGGAATGTGTGAAATAGAATCACTTGATTTAATTAATGAACTAATTAATTTTGTGAGCCAGAGGAATGACCAGAAAGTACTGTATGATCGCCAGCATTCCCACCCACTGCAGAGGCGACGCATTTAAAAGCGTGATTAATTGTCTAGTTGCTCTGTCATTGCTTTAATAATGCACGAAGCAAAAACAACGGCTTTATGGATCCCCTGTTGAAGCAAGGATCAGAATTATGATGAGACAAAAGTCAACACCCTTGCAAAGTTCCCCAGGTCCCTATCAGCAGGCCAACCTCGCTGATATTTACTGTCGAAGAATCCCTGGTAAAGAGTGGAACATGTGGACTTTGATGCAGAAAGCACCAACATCAGCATGCTATGATCCGTTTTGAAGGAAAAACACATAAAAGGTGCTATGTGAGATTTTACTACTGCATTCTTAACCAAGGACAGAAGCTGACTGTCCTCGTGCTCTACCCTTCGATTCTTTAAAGTGTCACAGGTATTTGGCTACATTACAGCCACTAGCGAGTTGTGATAACTATGCAACATTAATATATTTTTGTAACCAATTTTTATTGTTTTTTTTGGTCATAATATGCACATCATACAATGCCATCCGAGAAGGACGTTAGTAAAGGTCTCCCAATGCAATGAACATCAGTCTATGACAGGAGTATATGGTTCAATATGATAGAAACTCAGGGGCATATTCTCAAGGACTTATCGCCGAGTTAGCGACACTTTATCGCAGCCAAAGTGGTGATAAATTCATCGCACCATTCACAAGCTGGTGCTAACAGCCGATATCACCAATAGTCCTGCGATAGCAGCCGCAAAAAACATCGCCAAGGATGACACCGGCAACTAACGCTAATGAGATGCAAAGTAGGCGTTCCCGTGCAAAAACCCGCGGAAACACCACTTCGCAACATTTCCAACGACCAGCCAGAATGGCGATAAGAATCAAAAACATGCGATAAGGCGCGTTAGCAGTATGGAATTAACACCTGCTCCTACCTGGTGTTAAGTCGGACGACAACCTGCACCTTAAAAGGGAGCCCAGCCCACAGCCACACCAGAAGAACAACAGATGCCATGGAGCTACTGATCATGCAGCTCGGAGCGCCAAGAGTGCCACAACACCCACCGCCACCACCGCCAGGACCCCCACACCCCAGGACCCCCCCCACCCGGACTACCACTACAGGCTCAAAAGGACAACCATCCTACGCATCCTGACCATCATTGCCCACAGGCTGACGGTACCAACACAGCGGAGAACCAACATCCCTCCGCAGACAAAGCTGCTGGCCGTGCTGCACCTGTTGGCCTCTGGGACCTACCAACCAACAACTGCCAGAGTTGGAGGAGTCTCACAGCCAGCCCTGTCATAGTTCCTCACACCTGTCCTGGATGCCATCATCAGCTTGGTACCCCAGCAACTTTACTTCCCACACACTGCGCAGGAACAGCTGGAGATCAAGCAAGGCTTCTACGCCATAGCTGGCTTCCCCCACTTCTTGGGGGCAATCGACTGCACACATGTACTCCTCGTGCCCCCTGCTGCCACTGCACACAATTACGGCAACAGGAAACACACGCATTCCATCAATGTGCAGGCAATAGTGGACCACCGGGGACTCTTCACCAATGTTGTCGCCAACTACCCAGGCAGTGTGGATGATTCCTTCATCTTCCGACAGTCCATCATCAACCAGCGCTTTCAGGATGCCACCTATGGGAATGCACTGCTCGTCGGTAAGTACCAACGGAACCCACCACACACCTCAACACCATATCCAGACAACTCACAACTCTTGGAATGCACACGTCACAAAATCACATACAACATGACAACCAACATCCCCACATTCCAAAAACGACAACACTACTGAATGTGGCAACCTGGGCTAGCCATCTACACAAGCCATCAACGGCATGGCACCTCAGCCACACAATAGCAGAATGTGGGGAGAGGTGGGAACCCGGCATGTGTGAAGGAGTCAAGTGACCCATGAATAAGAATGCACACAATGCCAAGTGTGGAGTGGATGTGCTGGACAGACCGCAGTATGCAGACCACAGACACTTCCATGTCAACATACACTGCTGGTGCCTGGAGTGCACTGGACAGTGGACGCAACCATGTAACCGCAGCCAGCAGGGAACAATGCGGAAATGTAGCTTGTTACGTCCCCCCTGTAAGCGTGCGTGTAGTGGGCTGGCCCGGCGTATGCCAGGCCAGCGTAGGGGTGTGAATAAAAAGCCCATTACTCTGGGCGTGGTTCTCTCCCGGAATGGCCAACGTGTCTGCCAGGGCGGTGCCTCTCACCCCGCCACGAGGCTGACGCCGTGAGCGGTGGTGCCTGCGATCCTGTGCGCCTGCTACACCCCAGGCCGCTGGTCACAAAATGCATCATGCCCGCCAAGCGCAGCCAGGCCGCACTGCTCACCTGCCGACACCGGAGTGTTTCAAAGAGGGCCCCCCACTTGCGGGTGCAAGCTCCAAGCCTGAGGGCCGCGACCATGGCAGCCTCCTCAGACCATCACGGCCTCCGCGACACAGGCCCCCCATTACTGCTTTCTCATTGACGTACTCCACCGCTGCCTCCGGCCTACACTGCGGTCCAGCAGGTCACACATTTGGAACTGAGTATTGATCATACAAAGGCAGAGTACATACGTTTATTGCAGGGTTTATATCACCGTACTCCCTACGATGTGGTGCCACCGACTCTGTGCATAGCATTCCAACGACACGTGTCTGTGGGCCCATGCTGACTACTGCCTTCGGCCTACACTGCGGCCCAGCACCGCAGGGTTCACCTGTGGTCTGCCTACCCTGCAGTCCAGCAGGCCTCACACAAATCCAATACAGCCCGTACCAGGTAGGACACAGCATCCTCGCAGGCTGCACACACACACAGCTCTGATGCACTACCTCCGTCAACCACAAATCATCACCACATGGCATTCCAACGTCGTGTGTGAGAGTACCAGGAGGAGCTGCCTGAACAGCTGTTGCCCCGCACTGACCGCTGCCTCAGGCCTACACTGCGGTCAAGTAGGTCACACATTTGGAACTGAGTCTTGATTTTACAATGGCAGAGTCCGTATCATTGCACACTAGGAGAGGAGTAAGAGGAAGACGCGATTCAGTCCAAATGATGAACAGGATCCTCGTTATGGAGGTGACCGAACCCCACCAACAACTGCCCTGGTGCCACTGACTCTGTACATCGCAAGCCAAGGACACGTGGCTGGGGGCCCCTGCTGACCGCTGCCTCCAGCCCACACTACGGTCAAGTAGGTGACCCATTTGGAACTGAGCCTTGATCTATTTATGGCAGAGTTTATACCATTGTACAGGCCTCATCGCAGACTGTATCCCCTTTCAGCTCTGGTGCCACTAACTCTGTTTCTCGAAATTCATGGACACCCTCTGGTTGAATTTTGGTGGCATCTCAGTCGATGGCCTGGGGGTTGTCTTCATCATCATGTGGCTGGTAATGACTTCGTGTTGAACATGAGTCTGTAGCATTCATCTCCTCCATATTGCATGTGTCTGCTTGGTACTGCCCTCTGTATCATGCCCTGGAAGAACACCTTCCACTGTCCCCCAAAACCCTCTGCGACAATGACCTTGGACATCGACGAGAACCCGCTCAGCTCTCGTGGCCCTACCTCAGTGCACCGGTAGTCACCGTCCCGTGGCGGTGTGCCTGTGCCGGCCGCAGTGCATCCGTGGCCACTAACTCTGTGCAGCTCAAGTCGTGGACCCTTGCTGTTTGAACTTTGAACTTCTGATTGTCTGATCACTGTTGTAGTTGTTGCCAGCGCCAACAACTCCCTGAGGGCTGGCTTACACTCACCCCACACCCATCCAGCACAGGCGTCACTGGACATGTGACCCTGGCAATAAAGGGACCGGGTGCACTTGCCCGTAGCCAGTTCCACGAACTATCTAAGTGTGTCCGTGTGGTCATTGTGTGTGCATGAGGGCCCCGGGCCCGACCACATTGCATTGTGCTGTGTACAGCGGACGCAACTATGTCACCTCAGGCAGTGGGGTAGACCTGGGACATGTCGCTGTGTCGTACCCCCCTGTAGGCGTTGCCGGAGTGGGCTGGCGTACGACAGTCCAGCGTAGGGGTGTGGATGATCACCCCGGGGCTCTGGGCGTGGTTAAGTGTTGGGCATGCCAATTTGGTACCTGATGCGTGTGTCTTTGTTGTGGTGTCGGCGCCACCCGTCCCGCAATGGACAAAGTTGCAATGTAACATGCCCCCGAGTGTGGGCTCGGACGAAGGGATTGATGAATGAGTGCAAGCCCGCTCGGGGGCCGGGATCATACATGCCAACTGTTGTGTGTGTATCGCTATTACCGCAGCATGAGCCAAAGGTCTTGCCTCGACCGCATCGCGACTTCGGCCAGCCATGTACTCCACATATGTGTCCGCCCTATCCTTGCCATAGGCCTACACACACGTGGCCAACCACCTTCAACGCACAACATCACAGTGTCGTTATCAGGCTTGTGCACATGCGCAGACAGGCATGACAATGGTGTGGCATAGGAGTGCAGGTGATGCAAGCGTGCAGCGCACACGAGGAAATAGGCTCGGTGGAGGGTGGAGCAGCAGTGGGGCTACGTAATGCACATTGATGGCGCTCATTTGCTACTTGCAGTACATGTCAAACCGGAATCACTATGACACACATATCACATGCCAATGAACTAGTGAGCCTGCCAACACATCATGCAGAACCAACTATTGACTCATGTCTCTCTGCAATTACACAGGTGATCAGGGATATGCACTCTGCCCTTGGATGATGACACCCCTCCGAGCCCCGAACACAGATGCCCAGAGGCAGTACAATGTGGCCCACAAACGCACCAGGGGCATCGTGGAACGCACATTTGGCGTGTTGAAGTCACGTTTCAGGTGCCTGGACATCACAGGTGGGAGGCTCCTGTACAGCCCAGTCATCGTGTGCAAGATGATCCTTGCATGTTGTGTGTTGCACAACATATGTGTATGCACCAATGCCCCATGGTTACGTGTGCCAGATGGACCGGACGATGATGAGGAAGATGAGGCAGGTGGACCACACCCCACTGCAGCTGCAGCAGGAATAGCCCGTAGGAACAACATCATTGACAATTTCTTCACATGAGGACGTCACATTGTGTCAGTGCTTGGCAATCATGAGGCAGTGCAAAATGACCACAGGCACAGCATTTGCAAATAAAGTCAATGCGACACACATTCCCTGAGTATCTGTATGTGTGCTGCTGTGTGGCACGGGGATCAGGGACATGTTCCAGAGTCATTGCGGGTGTGCAGTGTGCTGTACTTAATTGTGCATGTGTGCCATTGTGCCCATCTCCCCTCGTCCCCCCAGTCCCTGGTCGGTACTGACCCTGTTGATGTTGTGTCAGGTCATGTTGAGCAGTGTCCCGATCCCCAACTCTTGGCACCGTATCCCGACTGATGACTGTGGCCACCATTTCTCACTGTCATCCAGCTCCTGGTGTGCCGCTGGTCCCCCACCTCCAATCTGCGTTGCTGCTTTGAGGTTGGCATAGTGTTTCTTCTTGGTTTTGCCCTTCACATCATTCCAGCGACTCTTGAGCTCTTCCATTGTCCTCCTCGACGTTGTTCACGATGTACTGCCATGTTTCCGTTTGTGTTGCCGATGACTCAGTGGAGGTGACGTACAGTTGTTGGTTGTGTTCTGTCTCCTCTGTGACGATGATCTGGTTTTCCTGCGGACTGAACCCCGTCTCCCTCTTCCTCTTCTCCTTGCCCTTCCCCGGCCCCGGGGTTCCTGGCTGGTCGTCTGTGGGGCTTGTGGGGTTCGCGTTGTCCTGTGCACTCGGTCCGGGTGCGTCCATGGTGGTACACACTTGCATTTATTTGTCTTTTTTTTTCTCTGCTTTTATTGTGCATTCTCACACATGGCGCGTGGGAATCGCAGGCCTGTCGCTGGTTTTTGCTGATTTTTGTATCGCCATTGGGGTCATCGCACCATTTTTCGCGTTGGGGTTTTGCAATTTTTCGGCGTTGCGTTGATTTTAACACGGGCATTTGTCGCGTTATCGTGGGGCTATCGCATGGTGCCGCCGGGTTGTGAATGCTGCGTTAACGCGGTGTTATTTTCCCGCGATGGACTACGATGTGAGAAGTTGCGTTAAGCGATTTTGGAGATAGTTAACACGCGTTCTTGGGAATATCCCCCTCAATATCAAAACAAACTAAGCCAAAAAGCAGATCCCATTGACATCGCAAGAAGTGATAATGTCTGCATGTTTTATGTCTTACAGTCCAGTCGTGTGGTGCTGGCCGTGGTATGCTGCGTAAAAAAAGGCATAGGCAGTAGTCAACATTGTTAAATGTTTGATTCCAGTTCTCTCCCCTCCCTCGCTCTCAGGCAATGGAGACAGCAGGCATCCTATTCATCAAGTGTAACAGGACAGTAGTATTGCAGCACTGAAGCTGCCCTACCCTTTGTACGGCATCAAACGGAGTTTAGTGGGCTGTGAGCACTAATAACCATCACCCTTCCGGGGGGCTTCCTGTGTGTCCTGCAGTTCTTGTAGTATATTTTGCCTATATTCAGCAATTAGAACCCTACGGAGGCCCCTGGCCTCCTCCCTCCGCAGCGCAACTGCTTCGGCCTTGCCCCATTTGAGTGGCGCTGTGCGCCAGTGTTCTATGGTCAGGAGTGTGGAGGCTTTTCAGTGCATCGCAATGACCCCGCGAGCGATGAGCATTGCCAAATCTATGAATCGGTTGCTTACTTTTGGAGTTTTTTTTGCCGGAATAACCCCGGTAGTGCCTCCTCCAAGATGTCGAGGTCTGCACCACCTGTCAGTGTGGTTAGAATATTTGTGACTTCAGTCCACAGCATCACAGCATCTGGGCTCGACCAGAACATGTGTATCAGATCCGAGTTATGCACGTGGCACCTTGAACAAAGACAGTAGGACCCAAATATTTTGTGTAAGGTGGCTGGAGTGAGGTATGCCCTATGCAGAATGTTAAATTGCATGTACTGGAATTCAGCATTACGAGACACCCTGGATGGATAATGTATGGTTCGTTCCCATTCCTTGAGCGTTAGGACGCGGCCTATATCCGTTTCCTAGAGTCTGCGGATGAACACCAAACGGTCTTTTGTAGTGTAAGCCAAAGCTTTGACGAACCAGATATATGTTTTCGGCCAGACCCCTTGACATGTAGAGCGTGAGTCAGCGGATGTTGTTCCGGTTCAGTGTCTGTAACACTCCACAGGCATCCCATCTCCGCTATCAGTGTCCTATGGGCCAGAAAATGCCCCACCGGTAGGTTATATTCTTCCTGCAACTGTCCAAAGGTTATTATAGCCCCGTATCTGAACAGGTCACCCTCCCAGTCAACCCTGCATCTTTCCAGGCCGCTAAGCCTTCTCTACCTATGCATATGCGGAATGGCTTCATAAAGTTTGTAGGAAGGTGGAATCTGACTATATGGTTGCCCCCACTTTTTTTTATGGTGTTTTGCTGGTTTATGACTTAGTTGGACTGGGATCCTGCTATTCAGGGCCCCAGTCTATCTGCTTTCTCTGTAAAAAGGTTTCCATGTGCCTTAGGCACATCTCTGATTGGAATCTGGAGTGCCCTTATAAGTCCCTAGTATATGGTATACTATGTACCAAGGGCATAGGTACCTCAGAGGCCTACCAGGGGCTGCAGCATGTATTATGCCACCCCTGGAAGGCCATCCAAACTGACACCACAGGTCTGCTACTGCAGCCTGGGTAGGGTGGTGCATGCACCCCTTACTGTGATATAGGTTACCTATATCACTAAATACATACACACATATAAACCTATAAGTCACTCCTAAGGCAGGCCTTATCAATCCTAAAGGCAGAGTGCATGGTTCCTATGTGAGAGGGTGCCCCTGCATGAGCAGGGCCCCTCTGCAGCGTTCGGAGACCATCTCTGATGCTGTTTGTAGTGCAGCCTGACCATATACTCTTAAGCGCATTATATCCTCGCGGTAAAATGCTAACTTTGGAATGGCTGCACCTAAACATGTCGTGTTTGGTGTCAAACATCTTGGAATACTACCCCCCGCCAATCCTGGCGGCGGGGGTAGCATTCCACCCTTCTAGAGGGAAAGACATGTTAACTCTGGCTTACCCGGTAACTTCTTTCTGAAGCCCTGGCATCACAAAATGGATGCTGCTGCCACAGACACAAGTCTGGCCTCCTGCTGCTGGACGAAACTCCGGCAGGGGAGGCCTGGACAATAGGTTTCCTGTTGCAGGGAGGTGTGACCACCTCCCCAGACAGGATAATGTGTATTGGGGCTGGGTGGGTGCACTTTTAGAGTGCTTTGAAGTCCTGCACTGGGGGAGCAAAAGGCTCCTCTGTGCATATGCCAGTTCAAACCAGCTCAGGGGCTACCTGCCCCTGCTCTGGCGCAAAACTGGACAAAGGGAAGTGGGTGTAACCACCCCCTCCCTTGACCCTCCCATAGGTGGGGTCATAGAGCTAGTCCATCCCCTCTTTTAGTATAAGAGGGGGAACCTTGCCATTGCAAAGCAGATAACCCCTGGACGACACTCTACAGAAGAATCCTGGCCCTTCGACATTCCACTACCTTTGGAAGACAGAAGAATCTCCTTGGAGTCAAGGAGTGACTCCCCTGCTTGGCAGGCACCAAAACGACAACGACGGTCGCAAACTACGCCGCTCCCGCCGGAGTCCGAAGTCCCTGCAGCCCAGGAAGTGGATTTCCTGACCTCTCCCAGGCCATCGTGAGTCCCCAGCAAAGCTGAGGCAAGTGGACCCCCCGAGTAATGAGGAACCGCGACCCCTGGGTACTGTGCACTATTGTCGAGTGCAACCCCTTCACAACATTCTACGAACCTGTGCTTTGGACCACGTGTGGTCCCGACCTCCAGCAGGAATCCCTCCGAAGATCAGAGGCCTACACCATCCCGAGTGACCGTGGGCCCCTGTTGAGTGATTCCGCCCGAGGTGTCTTCGCGATCCCTTGCTTGCTGGCTTGTGGGTCCCCAGAAGACTTCTTAAAGAAACCAAAGGGCTCCCCTGGTTGCTCCAGGCCTGCCCTGACTTACCCTCGCTGGGTGAGTTCCACAGACCTTGCTGGTCTGCACCATCGATCTACATCTTACTCGAGACTTGCCGTTGCCAAGGCTTGTTGGGTCCAATCCGGTCGCCGACACCTCAGCACTCGACAGACATCGAGCACCAGCCCGAATCCTGCTCCTGGTCGCCGACAACGCCTCCCGGACCTCGTGGCTGAAGAGTCAAGACGACCGTCAACACACCTGAAGCACTCGACATCGGTGGGCATCTGTCCATCGCCTTCCTGGTCACTGGCTAGTGACCCAGACTCTGTCCCCTCTGCTTTCAGGTTCACCAGAACTCCGATCCACTCTTGGATCCACCCGGACACTTTTCCCTTGGCCGCCAGCAGCACTTTGCAGCAGATCGCCATTCGAATCGACGACGAAACCCGACCCCGAAAGGCACCTGTGCACCCGGCTTCCCTGGGTGAGGTAACACGAGTACTCCGGTGCTCCCGTGGGTAGAGACTCTTCAAAGTCCTAGATCTCAAAGGGTTTTGTCCTAGTCCTCGTCTAAGTGTCCCTTTCCTCTATTTTCCCGTTCCCGACTTTCTCCATAGAAGTTAACGGCGTATCGCGGTTGTGTATTTACACTGCACGCGTCTCCCGTGGGTCCCCTGTGTCACTACCTTGGGTGGTTCCTTGTGGTCCAAGCACTTCTAGAGGCTCTAGGCCTAGTGTCTAGTTCAGTCGTGGTTCGCATACCACTTTATTGGTATATGGTTTGGTACGCCCCTAGGGCCCAAACGTGTATTTGTGCTATTATTGTGATTTAAGATCTTATAACCTATGTACTTCGAACTCTAGCCTCATAAAGAGACTAGTGGGGTGTGTTTAGTAATAAATACATATATTTTGAATATATACCTGGTGTGGTGCTCTTTCATTTGGTCACTCAAGAGATTATAGACTGGTAAAACAAGCTGCTTTACATTCCTTCAAGACTTAGCCTGAAGGCTGCTCTCCATAGCTACCACTAGGATAGCTTTCAATAAGGTTGTCTTTAACCTATCTACCATAAGAGTCGATTTGGACTGGTGCAAGGTGCCCACTATAATTAGTGGACAGCATATGCCAGGCAAACTTCTCACATTGGTGTGCAGCGTGTGGGATTCCAGCTTGCTATTGTTTTACCAGATAATCTCAATTGAATTGATCAACTGAAAACCACTAAAGGTACCTAAGGTACATATAATTTAAGGTTTGAATAACAGTAAGTTCTACTGAACTTAGAGTTGTGTGTTAAGGGATAGCACAACCCTTTCTACAACTCAAGAGAGTTTAGTAGGCCACACTAGAGTAGGTAGTGCATACACCACACCACACTAGTAATGTCTTTAAGGGTAGGATCTAAAGAATCCTTGCAGGAAGCCATTGAGCTTCCACCCTCCAAGTATGATACACTCCCATTCTTGGAATTGAGAGCTTTATGCAACTTGAGAAAAATAAGGACAGGCCAAAGCCCCACCACCTAACACCTCAAGGAGTTGTTGGTGGCTTATGACCTTAGTAAGCCTGTAGGGACTGAAGGGGTAGGAGCTGAGGGTGGGGCAGAAGAAGAGGAGGAGGCCAGGGGTACCAATACCCCCAGCCCCCCCTCTGAGACTGGCCAGGAGGGTGACAATGACCCTGACCTGGATAACCCAATCCCTCCTGTGGAAGATGATGAGGATGATCAGAATGATGCCCTCTTTGTCCCCCAGGAAGGATTAAGAGTGTGCCCAGAAGGTCTAGGTCTCCTTCTCAGGAGTCTAACCACTCTGGCACCTCTATAGGGAGCTCTGTCTCATCTCATAGGAGAGAATCCTCTCATGAGAGAAGAAAGAGGCTAGTCCAGTATGAGGAAACTCAGCTGGAACTCAGAAAAAAGCAATTAGCTTTAGATAGAGAATCCCTAGATCTCCGCAGGGAGAGAAGAAAGTTGGGACTAGAGTCCCATGGTGGCAGCAATATCCCTAGAGATAGGGACAGGTCTTATGACCATAGAAACCTAAACAAGATTGTCCCTCCCTACCAGAGTGGGGATGACATCCACAAATGGATAACTGCACTGGAGAGGGCCTGTAAAGTTCAGAAGGTCCCCCAGAGGCAGTGGGCAGCAATCTTGTGGCTCTCCTTTGCAGACAAAGGTAGAGACAAGCTCCTCACTGTAAGAGAAGAGGATGCTGACAATTACACAGTCTTGAAGAGTGCTCTGATAGATGGGTTTGGCCTAACCACTGAACAGTATAGGTTGAAGTTCAGAGACACCCAAAAGCTCAGACTCAAGACTGGGTTGATTTTGTAGATTGTGCTACAAAGGCTCTGGAAGGTTGGATACATGGCAACAAAGTGCATGACTTTTTAGGATTGTACAATTTGATTATGAGGGAGCAGATCCTTAATAATTGTCCAAACCAGCTTTTGCACCAGTATCTGGTGGACTCTGATCTGACCTCTCCCCAAGAATTGGGAAAGAAGGCAGACAAATGGGTCAGAACCAGAGTAAAAACTAGAAACCAGGGTGGTGACCAGAAGAAAGATTCTACTAAGTCCCAAGTGAAAGGTGGGGATAAATCTAAGGATAAGTCCCCTACAGGGCCCCAAAATTCCTCTTCTGGGGGTGGGTCCCAAACTCCTTCCTCTCCTGAAAAGAAACCCTATTGCCATGTCTGTAAAAAGCCTGGGCACTGGAAAACTGATCCCAGTTGCCCCAGGATTGGCAATAAAGAAAATGTTCCTCCCACAACTACTACCACCCCTCCTGGTACTACCAGTAGTAATCCTCCAGTTGGGAGTAGTGCACCGAAAAAGTTAGGTGCTTTTGCAAGAGGAACAGAGGTGGGCCCTAGTTTAGACAGGGACCCCCAACAGACTCCTCTGACTCTGATGGTGGTATAGGATTTGCCACCTTTACCATGGGTCCCATAGCATTGGGCAGGTACAGATTGGAGCCAATAATTAATGGTCAGAAAGCTGTGGCATTTAGGGACACAGGGGCTAGTGTCACCATGGTGGCAGGGAAACTAGTCCCCCTCACCAGCTTTTACCTGAGTTTAAATACCAGGTGACCAACATTGATGGTGTCAGAACAGATCACCCCATGGCCATAGTCAATCTCAGCTGGGAGGGGGTCACAGGCCCAAAAAGAGTGGCAGTGTCCCCAACCCTACCTGTAGATTGCCTGATGGGCAATGATCTGGAAATTTCAGCCTGGACTGAAGTGGAACACCAAACCCATCTTAGGATGTTGGGCGTCCCTGTAAAGGTTAGTGGGGCTGTGATGGCCACAGCCCCAGCCCAAGAATTTGGAGAGATGGAGCCTGAAAGAATGGCCCACTCTCCCCCAAAAGAGAGCACAAGGGTTGAAGAAAAGTCTTCTTCCCCCAGACAGTAGGTAAGGGTCAGCCTCCTCAGGGAACTGACCCTACCCCTAGTGAAGGAACTGCCACAGAGGTAGTCAGGCCTGGCCTGGCCACACCCCTGATGGCAGAGGACCCTTTCAAGGTGGTACCCCGTCTGGAGCAGGTAACCTGCCCCTCTCTACCCTGCCTCAGTCAGCCCAGGGCTGCAGAGGTCAGGGAGGTCAGTGGACCCCCAGGGCCCCCTGTCCAGAGGAAGCCCCCATCAGCAGATTAGGGGCACCCAGTCTAGTAGCCCTAGCCAGGTGAAAATTCCTCTACACACTGAGGGATCCCCCATACCTTTATGTAGGGACCTCCCCAGAAGGACTCTGGTAGGCAAGGGCAAACCTGGGACCAGAAGGTTCCAAACCTGCCATGTCCCTCCAGTAGTCCATCCAAAGGGACCCAACCCCCAGCTGTAGGTAGCCAAAGGTTGACCCTTAGAGCAAAGTGCAACTCAGTCATGGAAAGACAGGCATACATAGTGACCAGTGATCTGAGGAAACTGAGGCCAACATTCCTAGGGCCTCACTTCCCTACTCAGACACCTCACCAGCCTTGTACTTTACCTAAGCACACCACAGGTAGTGATTCCCCATGGTGGAGACCCTCTTATACCCTTAGGGTGAGGAATTGCTTAGTGGACCATAAGACAGGGGGCAACCATGCTAGTGCAGGTGCTTCCTTATATGACCACTTAGTCAATGAAGGCTCAACTGGCCAAGGTTAGCCTTATCTCCTTTCGTTTGGGGGGTTATGTAGGAAGGTAGAATCTGACTATATGGTTGCCCCACTTTTTTTTATGGTGTTTTGCTGGTTTATGACTTAGTTGGACTGGGATCCTGCTATTCAGGGCCCCAGTCTATCTGCTTTCTCTGTAAAAGGTTTCCATGTGCCTTAGGCACATCTCTGATTGGAATCTGGAGTGCCCTTATAAGTCCCTAGTATATGGTATACTATGTACCAAGGGCATAGGTACCTCAGAGGCCTACCAGGGGCTGCAGCATGTATTATGCCACCCCTGGAAGGCCATCCAAACTGACACCACAGGTCTGCTACTGCAGCCTGGGTAGGGTGGTGCATGCACCCCTTACTGTGATATAGGTTACCTATATCACTAAATACATACACACATATAAACCTATAAGTCACTCCTAAGGCAGGCCTTATCAATCCTAAAGGCAGAGTGCATGGTTCCTATGTGAGAGGGTGCCCCTGCATGAGCAGGGCCCCTCTGCAGCGTTCGGAGACCATCTCTGATGCTGTTTGTAGTGCAGCCTGACCATATACTCTTAAGCGCATTATATCCTCGCGGTAAAATGCTAACTTTGGAATGGCTGCACCTAAACATGTCGTGTTTGGTGTCAAACATCTTGGAATACTACCCCCCGCCAATCCTGGCGGCGGGGTAGCATTCCACCCTTCTAGAGGGAAAGACATGTTAACTCTGGCTTACCCGGTAACTTCTTTCTGAAGCCCTGGCATCACAAAATGGATGCTGCTGCCACAGACACAAGTCTGGCCTCCTGCTGCTGGACGAAACTCCGGCAGGGGAGGCCTGGACAATAGGTTTCCTGTTGCAGGGAGGTGTGACCACCTCCCCAGACAGGATAATGTGTATTGGGGCTGGGTGGGTGCACTCTTAGAGTGCTTTGAAGTCCTGCACTGGGGGAGCAAAAGGCTCCTCTGTGCATATGCCAGTTCAAACCAGCTCAGGGGCTACCTGCCCCTGCTCTGGCGCGAAACTGGACAAAGGGAAGTGGGTGTAGCCACCCCTCCCTTGACCCTCCCATAGGTGGGGTCATAGAGCTAGTCCATCCCCTCTTTTTAGTATAAGAGGGGGAACCTTGCCATTGCAAAGCAGATAACCCCTGGACGACACTCTACAGAAGAATCCTGGCCCTTCGACATTCCACTACCTTTGGAAGACAGAAGAATCTCCCTTGGAGTCAAGGAGTGACTACCCTGCTTGGCAGGCACCAAAAACGACAACGACGGTCGCAAACTACGCCGCTCCCGCCGGAGTCCGAAGTCTCTGCAGCCCAGGAAGTGGATTTCCTGACCTCTCCCAGGCCATCGTGAGTCCCCAGCGAAGCTGAGGCAAGTGGACCCCCCGAGTAATGAGGAACCGCGACCCCTGGGTACTGTGCACTATTGTCGAGTGCAACCCCTTCACAACGTTCTACGAACCTGTGCTTTGGACCACGTGTGGTCCCGACCTCCATCAGGAATCCCTTCGAAGATCAGAGGCCTACACCGTCCCGAGTGACCGTGGGCCCCTGTTGAGTGATTCCGCCCGAGGTGTCTTCGCGATCCCTTGCCCGCTGGCTTGTGGGTCCCCAGAAGACTTCTTAAAGAAACCAAAGGGCTCCCCTGGTTGCTCCAGGCCTGCCCTGACTTACCCTCGCTGGGTGAGTTCCACAGACCTTGCTGGTCTGCACCATCGACGATCTACATCTTACTCGAGACTTGCCGTTGCCAAGGCTTGTTGGGTCCAGTCCGGTCGCCGACACCTCAGCACTCGACAGACATCGAGCACCAGCCCGAATCCTCATGGAGGAGTAGAGCGCCTCTTGAACCCTGGTAGCTTGTTAGTCGCCCCTCCTCACTATTTTTAATCAAGTAGGGATCCATTTAGAATAAAATTTGCTCTCATAGGAATCCCCTCTTGTTTTATATTCACTTTCAGCACATCTACACTCACACTAGGTCCCTTACACCCACGGCACCCTTACGGCAGGAACAAAAGATCTCCGGCAAAGAGCCCCTTTATGGGTGCCCGTCGGGTATTGCAGCGCCGACCCGACGAGGAGCAGACCCATATGATGAAGCATGACACCTAGCTTGCTGGGTGTGTGAGGGCCTTAGTTCCAAAAGGAGGAATTCCCCTCCTTTTTGGGTGCCTGGGACACTACCTGCATACTGAGGAACTGCGTACCTCTTTTTTGCGTTCACTCTGATAGGGCAAGTACGCTGGACCTCTTGATTAAGCCCTCTGTCCCCCTTTTTTGGTAATACTGCTATCAAGGAGACCATCTATCAAAATGTACCATCCCTCAGGATCTATGTCAGTGGCTATTTGCCTAAATGGGACTCCCGGTCAAACCCACACAATGGTTCCCCTCACAAACCCCGAGTAGTTGGTGTTGAGGCACTGTCCACACAAGCGCTTTTGCAACTGGGTCTCTTCCCCTTGTGCCACATGGGTCTCTTGTAATAGTGCTATTTGTGCCCCACATCTCCTGAGGTATTGTTGGACAGCATGCCTTTTCCTTGTCATTCCCATTCTTCGGACATTCCACGACAATATACCAATTCTACTCGTTCTTGTGCAGATTACAAGGGGGTGTGGGGAGAGAGGTTAGGGGGTCCCCAGAAGGGCACAACATCACCCATACTGGACTCACTGCTGGGGATATTATTGCCCCTAATCAACTGCATGCTTATCAAGTTATCTGCATCTTTAAGATAAACATGAGCCTTCAGAACTCCCATCAAAGTGCGGTATCCAATGGGATGACTGCCCAAACAATTAACAAAATTCCCACTAGTGGGAGGTTACAAGATGCACTTGCATACGCTGATGCCAAGGCATGCAAGGGGGGGCGTGCCCTGTAGCACCACAACAAGTTGTTTACACTCTTATATTCCAGCTGGAAAAACTACAATATGAAGCAGAACAACAAGCAGTTGACAGTAAGCAATAGCGACCCATAACTACTATGGTATTATGCTGTACTCTGTATTGGAGTGTCTAGAACAGTGGCAACATTTCACTTATAACTCTAGTATCTTTTGTAGCAGCACCTTCACTTCGCTTTCTCCCTTCTCCACCCCTCAACCCCATAGCAGAGCCAATGTTGCCACATACAAAGGAGTAATCCAGCAGTGAGGGGGTAGTACCATACAAACTATCATTGTATCTAGGAGGGGTGTCTGATGGGGGGCCCACCATACAACATGTACAAGATTCTGCGAATCATAACTAGCCAAATAGTATGGTCAGCAGTCTGTGGGGTGATGTCTGGGAGAGACAGTGATGTGGTACTTTGGTGGGAGGACCCTGTGTCCACATCAGAGAGAGTATCCTCCATGGACTGTGCATGTGAGGATTGATGCTCTGCCAGTAACTGTGAGGCCATGAACAATGCTTGAGACTGTTCCTCTCTTGCCTGGGCTGGTGTGGGGGTGGCAGTCATTCGCGGCATCTGTTGATCCCTTTCACACTGCCATCCCCTGCATCACATTCTTGGTTCGCAGAGGCTTGTCTGTGATTACAGTGGCCCATCTGCCTCAAATCTGCACTGCTCTACCCAGTATGCATCAGAAGATTTGGAGAAGAAATAGCTGGTGTTGGTTGCTATCGTTTTCAGCCTTGCTGGGTATAGTAAAGAGTGCCTGAGGGCCACCTATCGGAGCTTGTGTTTCACTCCCAGAAAGGAGTCCCCTCAGCGCTGTACTGCCCAGGTGTAATCTGGACAAATGTAGATGCGAGCATTCTCGTATTGAGGCGGGTCGGTGGTGCAGATCGACTGTAATATGGCGTCTTTATCTGGATAGTTCAGTACTCGCACCACTACCCGGCAAGGAGGCGCACTTGCTGAAGAGTGCCTGGCCAGAACATGATGAGCACACTCAAGTAAGAAGTGTAGAGATAGCACCTTTTGCGGGACCACTCCATCCAACCAAGATTCAAAGAACTGCATAGGGTCCGACCCCTCAGCTCCTTCGGCAAACCCAACAATGCAGAGGTTGTTTCGGCGTGAGCATCCTTCCAAATCTTCTGCTCTGTTTTTGAGTTCCTGCACCTTGGCAGTGAGTGACATCCCTTTCACAGCAATCTCAGATATTTCAGGCTGCAGTTCAGTCACAACAGCCTCTCTGGCACCAACCTGCTAGAGAGTTTTTTCTGGTCTTCACACAGCAGGCTAATCTCCACTACTACTGTGTCAACTCTGTTCCTGAGGTCCTGTCTGGTATTGGCTCTGGCTTCCAGGATCTGGTCCAATTTTGCATCTGTGACACTGGGGGTTGACTCTTTAGAGCTCACTTCCAGGTCTTGGCTACCCATCGCCTCCACAGGGCTGCGGTCCATTGATCGGGAGTCCAATCCGCCTCTCTTCCCGATTCTGGGAGGAACACCAGCAGCTAGGGGCTTCATGCCACGCTCTTAAGTCTCCGGGGTCCAGAGCACAGGATCGTCCAGATAAAGTACAGTAGGGGTTCCAGCCCATTGGACCCTCTCCAGGAGTGGGGCACCGGTCAGCAGAGGGGACAGCCCATGCAGCTCAGGTCACTTGCACTCGGGTTTCTGAAAGTCACATGTGCTGGGGGGATCTCCACATAGATAGAATTTTCTCTTGTGCTGTGCTTCATCTTCTAAGGCCAAACTGGATGGGCCCTCCACTCACTGCGCGATTGTCACCCTTTGTGCCCAGCGGGCACGTGCGGTCCAGATGTCTCGCCCCTGGGAAGCTAAGAATGTGGGCACATGCAAGACCCTCTCCGTTGGGCAGTGCAGTCCCTTGGTAGTTCTCGCGCCCTCCAGCACTACCTTTGGGTATCGGGGTCAGTTCACCTCCCAGCGCACTTAATCAGTGTGACGTGATGTGTAGCAGTAGCAGGGTGACTAAGGAAGAGTGCCACCCCTGATTCAGTGGGCACTAACTTGCTTGCCAACATGTGGCATGCACAATGCCTGTGGAGCATTTCCAAGGGTCCTGGGCTTCACCTTCTCCTCACCGCTCAAGTGGGAGGACTGCCAATTGTATGAGATGAGGAGGAAGGCAGTATCCGGGGCCTCCAGGCCCACGCAGCCAGTCTGGGGGGGCACACAGCATCCTGCTTCCTCTAGCCACCTGATCCTGTCCAAAGCAGCAGGCACTAGGGGACAGTTGGTCAGCGGGGGTAAGGTCCCACAATATCTCCACAAGCAAAGTGCAGGCACAGTCCCAGAGGTCTGGCCCACCCACTGCATCCATCTTCCAGTGTGTGCCCTTGCCTTCACGTAGCTTGCGAGGTCACGTTAGTAGGGCTTCTGGATCTTAGGCGTCAGGGCTTTGATGTTTTGGATGGGCTCACCGTCACCGGAGATCAGGTGGTGAAAGGCAGTAGGGCATGTCTCACGCCGTCTAGCACCCCAGGCTCAGCAGTGCACCTTGTCAGAAATGTCACTTTACGGGGCCGCCCGAGGCCGGGGCCTCAACTTCAAGTAGCGTCCGTCCCCGCAGATGTCACAGAGTAGGAGCCTAATCGACTCTGTAGTTGGACTGTCATTTAGGGTCCGGAGTCCCGGCCCAGTGACACAGCCCTGACACCACTTGGCCGCATTTGCTCCTAGCCACTGTAGAGTGGTCCCATTGGTTCGGACAGAGGTGCATTGTTAGGTGCTGCCGCTTTCCCCCATCCTGCCTAGTCGTCCATTGGGTGCTAGAGGCCAGGGCAACGGAGATGCTTGTCGAATTTCGGGTCAGCGATGCGGAGTTGTCTCAGTCTGCATCAACTATCTTTCGCGTCTTGGCCACAGCCACTCACAATGCAACATTAATATGAAATTAGATTTTAACATCAGTGAACGTTATGATGTCACATATAAACACAATTGTCTGAATTTTGCTTTTAAATTTGATCCTCCTATGAAACACTGCAGCTAAAGAAGCATTCTAAATATGTATTTGATGGATCTTTAAGAATATTGTGTGTTAAGGTTTTAATAATAATGGCACCATAATAACACGGCAGGTATTAAATTCAATTCAATTCAATACAACTTTATTCGATTTAGAAAATATATAAGAAAAGTAAATCCACATACTGACCAATAAATAACAGTTTAAAAAGCAATGACATCTACAAAAATCATAATGCTGGTCTACGGTTCCTAAATTTATAAATTTTCAGAAGAGGGAATAGAAACCTTTTAGTATAAATACAATACCATTTACAGAAAAATACAAAGTTCAATAAATACTGATCAGAAAATTGATTTCAAGAGCATGTACAAAGAATTGCACTATTGCATTGTCCCTGAGGTAAGTATAATAGTTTTCGATTCGAACCAACTAAAAATCTCGATAACAGAGCACTTTCACAGTTACCTTTTAGTTATATTAAATGAGGTTCAATACCAGGAGTAGTCTGCACTGTAATATATTTTTTTAACTTGGGTTTGGTTAAAACAATCAATGATTATGCTGTGGTTGGGGGTAGCATGAAAGCAAACAAAACAAAACAATGGGGCGGACTTAATAGACTCCCCAATATAGGATAGCCCCAACAGACAACTCCGGGGTAGGGAAAGGAAGGGGCAGAAAATCGGTTCTCTTCAAGCTGCAGGCAGTTTGTTTTAGCATATCCACAAACTCCAGCATCATATAATGCAATGGGTAGACATTGAATCCTTGTATAGAGAAAATAACGAGACAACAGACTAATAGTTGAATCTCCACTAAGGAAGAGTACTTCCTCTTAATAATATGAAGTGCTTATTTGTTTGATGGAGATTTTCTCATAGTCCTCTGCATCATGAACGTGCCATTAAAATCAGTGGCAGACTTGCTGGCATCACTTTGGTAAGCTGAGCTGTCCATCAGCCTAGAAAATGGCGGGAACACCATTGCACACTACTAACGTGGAAGGGGCAGGGTCAAACGGGCAGCGCTTTAAGTGAGTTTGTGCATTTGCATATGCAGCAGTAATTAAAAGGGAGAACCATAAACTCTGCTCTCAGACCAGGAGATGACAAGAAAGAACACACTTTTCTTGGAAAGTCACTACAGAAGAGATTGCGCTCCAATAAATCAATGATGCATTCACATTCATCAAGGATTTCAGATCCTTTTTCAATGTGGAATTGTAGAGAAAACACACTTGCTTTCCCTTGGCCAAGTTCAAGAAGTTAGGTTTATTTGTCCTTTACAAAAGTGGAGCTTCTACCTTGGCACCTGCTATGTTTAGATTTGTAAATGCTTTCCTTTGAGGTTTAATTTCTGTGAAATGAGCATCAGGGCTAGAATGGAACCTCCCCGTTTGTATTTATTTAAGAAGAGTCCACTGTTTTTATTTTAAAGTAGAGGGGGCCCATACCCCAGAAAATACCTTTAACACAGGTAGGTGCCCCGGTGCTTATCTGGCGCACCCACAAACAACAAGTTGAAAGATGCCCGGGAAGCCCCAGGGCCCCTGCGGCCCCAGATCACTCCCTGCATGCTGCAGAAACTGGCATTGCTGCCAGTCGGAGGAAGCAGCTATTTATGCTGCTCCCTCTGGGTGGGAGCAATATCGTGCTATTTTTTCCTGCCCACATCAGTGTGGGCTGGGAAACAGAACACAAGTCTGCTCCCAGCTGTTGGTAGCATTTTTAAAGCTCCTGTTTGACCGGAGTTTCACAAATGCTACCACCAGGCAGGAGCAAATGCAAGTTTCCTGCCACATAATGGTGGGGGCAGGGACACTGCTGTGTCCCGGGGGTGGGCACCATAAAACTTTCCCAAAAAGTGCTACTTTTTTACTAGTTTGCAGATGGAAAAATGTGGGTGATCTATTAATCGGGGGCCGAGAAAAACAGGGATCCCCAAACACAATTTCCCTATTAATTTTTCCATAGAAACTTTAGACATACCTACAGCCCAAACCACTGAACAGATTTACACCAAACTTACATTTTGTGATTTGGTGTACATCTGTTCAGTAGTTTTTGAGCAACTCATGGTATATCAAGGGATGTGGAGCCTCCATGGAACCTACCCTTCACATGCTGAAATCTGTTTGGCTGGTACCACATAAACCAAGAAGTGGTGGTAGCCATCTAAGGACTCAGTGCCGAATCCTAAGCAAAAAGGCAAAAAAAGGCATATGGGTCAGGATAGGGATACCTGACACCCCCCCCTCCACCCCCCCAGGCCTGCAAGCAAACATAAAAAAAATAACGATTGGGCTTCCACACATTTCTAAAAAATACTCGCCTCGGGGTGGACCAGTGTCCGAGTGTGCAGCATAGATAGTTGCTATTGGGGGGGGGGGTGATTGCGGGACCTCCCTCCCTGAGCCTAAAAAGGCCCCGGAGACCTCATCCAACTGGGCCCACATTTTAATAAAAGGGAGTGGGCATGTAGCCACCTCCCCAACCCTAAAAAGGCCCCGGGACCCTATCCCCCAGGGCCAAGTAAATAATGAAGGGAGTAGGCATGGCATGCGGACCACTTTTCTGAGCCTGCTATGCCCCAAGTACCCCATTCCTCAAGGCCAAAATGTGAATAAAAGGGGAGGGGGCCATGAAGCCCCCGTATCAAGGTTTAAAAAGATCTTGGGTACCCCATACCCCTGGGCTATGATTCTAATGAAATGGGGGGCATGCTGCCCCTTTCCCTGAGCCCTTAAAGGCCCTGGGGACCCAATCTCCAGGGTCGGGCTAAGTGGCTGTGTCCCAGGGACCCACTCCCATCTGGTGGAAGTATTTTTAAAACTACTGCCAAATGAGAGCAAATATGTAAGTCTGCTCCCAGCCGGCCGGAGATTTAAAAATGCTCCTACCTACGGGGAGTAGACTTGTGTTCTGTTTCTTGGCCCGTGCTCCTGTGCGCTGGAAAACAGAACACATATTTCTCCCGCCCATCAGGAGCAATGAAAAAACAGCTGCTCCCTCTGAGCAGGAGCAATGCCAGCTCCCATACTATGCGGGGAGCCAGCTTGGGGCGCGGGAGTCCCAAACATAGAACTTGGGGGGTGCCCTGGCTAGGCACCGGGGCACCCACCAATGTCTGAGCCAGGCCCCAGGGGATGGGGTCCCCAGGGCCATAATAGGCCTTAGTTTCTCAAAAAATCCTGAACAGATTTATACTAAAGAACAAAAAGCTCACTTCCTGGACCATGATCTAGCATTCTATCAAATTTCGTGTAATTCTGTTTGGCTGTTTTAGCAGTAACTGTGTCTAATTTTCTGATAGAAAATTACTTGGGGAAAATGAATTTTGAGATCCTCCCATTCTTGTCAACCCCTACTTGATGGAACACACTGAAATTTTCTAGGAAGGACCTGAGGTTGATGAACTTTAAAAAAAAAAAGTTAGTTGAAGGTTTGTCACATAGCACCAAAGTTATAAGCAAAACACCAAAAATGCTTTTCCTAAGGAAAAGTGTTCCTAACTATAACTGAATTTCTAATTTTTTAAAAAATTCTATTTCCTAATTATAACGTCCCTGAAACCTTTTTTTCATATATATATATATATATATATATTCACTGAAAAAACCATAGGTTTTAGGGACAGTTATAGTTAGTTGGACATTTCACTCGTACAAAACCATAGAAATTCCCCGTTATAGTTAGTTCAGCTAACTATAACTCGCGCCCCGCAATGCACTGCTGATGACGTCACATATTACATCACTCATGACATGGTCAGTGACATCACTGATGACATCACTGATGACATCTCAAATGAAATCACTGATGACATCATCCAGTGACTGTGTGTTTCTGTAAAGTTTAAATATGTTTAATATATATAGGGAAAGGCGTATTGAAGAATGAGTGGGTGTTTAAGTGTCTGAATGGATGATTTAGTACGTGCGTGACTGACTCTACAAGTGAGTGATTAAACGTATCTTACTGAATGCATGGGTTAGTGACTAAACTGTGTGAATGTCTGTATCCGTCTGTTTGTTGGTGTGTAAGTGGATGCATGGATTTGCGAATAGCTACATGAGTGTCTATATGGGTTATTGATTGGTTCTCTGAGTATCTGTATGGCTGCCTGAGTGTTTGTGTGGGTGGGGTGTGTGTGACTCTGTACATAGATGTGTGAGTGGGTGATTCACTGGGTGCATGATTTCAAGAGTGCATCTGTGATGGACTGCTTGGGTGGGTGAGTGTGTTTATGGGTGTGTTAGTGAGTGAATGTATATCTCAGTGGTACATGTGCGAGTAACTACATATGTAAAAGGCAGTATATATGTGTGTTAGAGTATTTAAATGGCTATAAGTGAGAGTGTGTGATTGTGAGAGTGGCTGTATGGATGCGTGTGTGCTTGTATCAGTTATTGTATAAGAGCGTAAGAATGTGCTAGTATTTGTATGAGTAAGTGAGCTGGTGTGTGTATAACTGTATAGGTGAGTAAATGGGTGTGTGATTAATTTTTTGCATGACTGACTAGGTGTGTGAGTACCTCTATGGATGAGTGGCGGAGTGTGAGTGTTTATATAGGTGTATGAGTGCATATGATAGTCCTGTACTGAGTGACTGTAAGTATGAGTGACTGTACGGGTGAGTGAGTAGATGTGTGTGTGTAGACCTAAGAATCAGTGAGTGGGTATGTAGTTATTGGTATTGGAGTGTGTATGGTTTTGATAATGGCAGTCTGTAATTTAGAGTGGGTGTATCAAAAGCTATATTAGGGTGTGAGAAGATGCATGAAATTATCACATGGATGATGTCATCAGTGATGTCATTTGAGATGTCATCAGTGATGTCATCAGTGATGTCACTGACCATGTCATGAGTGATGTAATATGTGACGTCATCAGCAGTGCATTGCGGGCGCGAGTTATAGTTAGCTGAACTAACTATAACGGGGGAATTTCTATGGTTTTGTACGAGTGAAATGTCCAACTAACTATAACTGTCCCTAAAACCTATGGTTTTTTCAGTGAATTTCAAAGGTTTTTTAAATGCTAATTTCTAACTATAACGTGTCTGAAACCTATGGTTTTTTCAGTGAATTTCAAAGGTTTTTTAAATGCTAATTTCTAACTATAACGTGCCTGAAACCTATGATTTTTTAAGTGAATTTCAAAGGTTTTTAAATACTAGTTTCTAACTATGCCTACAGAGGTAGGACATGTGAAGAAAGAAGAAAAAACGCGCAGAAAGAAGCAAAAGAAATGCAGAAAGAAGCAACAGAAGTCCACAAAGACGAAGAAAAGTGCAGGAAGAAGCAAAAGATGTGCAGAAAGAACCAACAGAGGAGCAGAAAGAGGCCATGTTGCAAAATCATCCTGTGCCCACAACTTTTTCAGACAGGTACTGGTGGTAACTGACTCTGACTAACCAGAGTCAGTGCTATGCTAAAAGACACTTAGAATACAGTGAAAACACCTACATACACTAGGGAACACTATGCGTTGGGGTACCCCTGTGATTAGCATGACCTCCTCTGTAAGTCCCTAGTACATAATAGGGCAGGGGATTAAAACTACCTCTTAAAACGCGTGTGCAAACGCGCCCCGTGGCGCGTTTTAAGTTGCGGGATTAAGTCCCCTTGAATCCTGAGGGTCCCTGGGGCCCAACTAGCCCCCAGGTACCTACAGTTAGGACCACAGAGCTGAGTTGCAGAGAGGCGTTCCGAGGCCACGCACCTTTTTCAACTCTCTGCAACGCAACTCTGTTGTGCTTACTGAAGGTACCTGGTGGGCTAGTTGGCCCCAGGGTCCCTCAGGATTCAAGGGGCGTGTTTGCGCACATTTCACCTGAGGCCCCGCCCCCTCCCTTCACCACTGTGCAAACGCGCCCCGTGGCGCGTTTTAAGTTGGGGGATTAGGTCACCTTGAATCCTGAGGGTCCCTGGGGCCCAACTAGCCCACCAAGTACTTCCAGTAAGCACCACAGGCCTGCGTTGCAACGCCTGTAACAAATTGTGTAGTTGTGCTTAGGTAGTGAAGGGGGTCGTGCTGGGGGTAGTGTTTTAGGGTTTAGGGTAGTGCAGTGGTGTTTGTGTAGTGTAGGGGGTCATGCTGGGGGTAGATTTAGGGTTTAGGGTTGTGCAGTGGTGTTTGGATAGTGTAGGGAGTCGTGCTGGGGGAGTGTTTTAGGGTTTAGGGTATTACAGTGGTGTTTGGGTAGTGTAGGGGGTTGTGCTGGGGGTAGTGTTTTAGGGTTTAGGGTAGTGCAGTGGTGTTTGGGTAGTGTAGGGGGTCGTGCTGGGGGTAGTGGATTAGGGTTTAGGGTAGTGCAGTGGTGTTTGGGTAGTGTAGGGGTTCGTGCTGGGGGTATTGTTTTAGGGTTTAGGGTAGTGCAGTGGTGTTTGTGTAGTGTAGGGGGTAGTGTTTTAGGGTTTAGGGTAGTGCAGTTGTGTTTGTGTAGTGTAGGGGGTCTTGCTGGGGGTAGTGTTTTAGGGTTTAGGGTAGTGCAGTGGTCTTTGTGTAGTTTAGGAGGTCGTGGTTTAGGGTTTAGGGTAGTGCAGTGGTGTTTGGGCAGTGTAGGGGGTCGTGCTGGGGGTGGTGTTTCAGGGTTTAGGGCAGTGCAGTGGTGTTCGGGCAGTGTAGGGGGTCGTGCTGGGGGTGGTGTTTTAGGGTTTAGGGCACTGCAGTGTTGTTCGGGCAGTGTAGGGGGTCTTGCTGGGGGTGGTGTTTCAGGGTTTAGGGTAGTGCAGTGGTGTTCGGGCAGTGTAGGGGGTCGTGCTGGGGCTGGTGTTTGAGGGTTTTGGGCAGAGCAGTGGTGTTCGGGCAGTGTAGGGGGTCGTGCTGGGGGTGGTGTTTTAGGGTTTAGGGCACTGCAGTGTTGTTCGGGCAGTGTAGGGGGTCTTGCTGGGGGTGGTGTTTCAGGGTTTAGGGCAGTGGTGTTCGGGCAGTGTAGGGGGTCTTGCTGGGGGTGATGTTTCAGGGTTTAGGGCAGTGCAGTGGTGTTCGGGCAGTGTAGGGGGTCTTGCTGGGGCTGGTGTTTCAAGGTTTAGGGCAGTGCAGTAGTGTTCGTGCAGTGTAGGGGGTCATGCTGGGGGCGGTGTTTCAGGGTTTATGGCAGTGCAGTAGTGTTCGGGCAGTGTAGGGGGTCGTGCAGAGGGTGGTGTTTTAGGGTTTAGGGCAGTGCAATGGTGTTCAGGCAGTGTAGGGGGTCGTGCTGGGGGTGGTGTTTCAGGGTTTAGGGCAGTGCAGTGGTGTTCGGGCAGTGTAGTGGGTCATGCAGGGGGTGGTGTTTAAGGGTTTAGGGCAGTGCAGTGGTGTTCGGGCAATGTAGGGGGTCATGCTGGGGCTGGTGTTTCAGGGTTTAGGGCAGTGCAGTGGTGTTCGGGCAGTGTAGGGGGTCTTGCTGGGGGTGGTGTTTCAGGGTTTAGGGCAGTGGTGTTCGGGCAGTGTAGGGGGTCTTGCTGGGGGTGATGTTTCAGGGTTTAGGGCAGTGCAGTGGTGTTCGGGCAGTGTAGGGGGTCTTGCTGGGGGTAGTGTTTCAGGGTTTAGGGCAGTGCAGGGGTGTTCGTGCAGTGTAGGGGTCGTGCTGGGGATGGTGTTTCAGGGTTTAGGCCAGTGCAGTAGTGTTCGGGCAGAGTAGGGGGTCGTGCAGGGGGAATGGTGTTTCAGGGTTTAGGGCAGTGCAGTGGTGTTCGGGCAGTGTAGTGGGTCATGCAGGGGGTGGTGTTTCAGGGTTTAGGGCAGTGCAGTGGTGTTCGGGCAATGTAGGGGGTCATGCTGGGGCTGGTGTTTCAGGGTTTAGGGCAGTGCAGTGGTGTTCGGGCAGTGTAGGGGGTCTTGCTGGGGGTGGTGTTTCAGGGTTTAGGGCAGTGGTGTTCGGGCAGTGTAGGGGGTCTTGCTGGGGGTGATGTTTCAGGGTTTAGGGCAGTGCAGTGGTGTTCGGGCAGTGTAGGGTGTCGTGCTGGGGGTGGTGTTTCAGGGTTTAGGGCAGTGCAGTGGTGTTCGGGCAGTGTAGGGGGTTGTGCTGGGGCTGGTGTTTCAGGGTTTAGGGCAGTGCAATGGTGTTCTGGCAGTGTAGGGGGTCGTGCTGGGGCTGGTGTTTCAGGGTTTAGGGCAGTGCAGTGGTGTTCGGGCAGTGTAGGGGGTCGTGCTGGGGGTGGTGTTTCAGGGTTTAGGGCAGTGCAGGCAGTGGTGCTCGGGCAGTGTAGGGGGTCGTGCTGGGGGTGGTGTTTCTGGGTTTAGGGTAGTGCAGTGGTGTTCGGGCAGTGTAGGGGTTCGTGCTGGGGCTGGTGTTTCAGGGTTTAGGGCAGTGCAGTGGTGTTCGGGCAGTGTAGGGGGTCATGCTGGGGCTGGTGTTTCAGTGTTTTGGGCAGAGCAGTGGTGTTCGGGCAGTGTAGGGGGTCGTGCTGGGGGTGGTGTTTCAGGGTTTAGGGCAGTGCAGTGGTGTTCGAGCAGTGTAGGGGGTCGTGCTGGGGGTGGTGTTTCAGGGTTTAGGGCAGTGGTGTTCGGGCAGTGTAGGGGGTCTTGCTGGGGGTGATGTTTCAGGGTTTAGGGCAATGCAGTGGTGTTCGGGCAGTGTAGGGGGTCTTGCTGGGGGCAGTGTTTCAGGGTTTAGGGCAGAGCAATGGTGTTCAGGCAGTGTAGGGGGTTGTGTTGGAGGTGGTGTTTCAGGCTTTAGGGCAGTGCAGTGGTATTCGGGCAGTGTAGGGGGTCTTGCTGGGGGTGGTGTTTCAGGGTTTAGGGCAGTGCAGTGGTGTTTGGGTCGTGCAGGGGTTCATGCTGGGGGGAGTGTTTTAGGGTTTAGGTCAGGGCAATGGTGTTCAGGCAGTGTAGGGGGTTGTGTTGGAGGTGGTGTTTCAGGCTTTAGGGCCGGGCAGTGGTGTTCAGGCAGTGTAGGGGGTCGTGCTGGGGGTGGTGTTTCAGGGTTTAGGGCAGTGCAGTGGTTTTCGGGCAGTGTAGGGGGTCGTGCAGGGGCTGGTGTTTCAGGGTTTAGGGCAGTGCAGTGGTGTTCGGGCAGTGTAGGGGGTCGTGCTGGGGGTGGTGTTTCAGGGTTTAGGGCAGTGCAGTGGTGTTCGGGCAGTGTAGGGGGTCTTGCTGGGGCTGGTGTTTCAGGGTTTAGGGCAGTGCAGTCGTGTTCGGGCAGTGTAGGGGTCTTGCTGGGGCTGGTGTTTCAGGGTTTAGGGTAGTGCAGTGGTGTTCGGGCAGTGTAGGGGGTCGTGCTGGGGCTGGTGTTTCAGGGTTTAGGGCAGTGCAGTGGTTTTCAGGCAGTGTAGGCGGTTGTGCTGGGGGGTGTTTCAGGGTTTAGGGCAGTGCAGTGGTGTTCGGGCAGTGTAGGGGGTCGTGCTGGGGGTGGTGTTTCAGGGTTTAGGGCAGTGCAGTGGTGTTCGGGCAGTGTAGGGGGTCGTGCTGGGGGTGGTGTTTTAGGGTTTAGGGCACTGCAGTGTTGTTCGGGCAGTGTAGGGGGTCTTGCTGGGGGTGGTGTTTCAGGGTTTAGGGTAGTGCAGTGGTGTTCGGGCAGTGTAGGGGGTCGTGCTGGGGCTGGTGTTTGAGGGTTTTGGGCAGAGCAGTGGTGTTCGGGCAGTGTAGGGGGTCGTGCTGGGGGTGGTGTTTTAGGGTTTAGGGCACTGCAGTGTTGTTCGGGCAGTGTAGGGGGTCTTGCTGGGGGTGGTGTTTCAGGGTTTAGGGCAGTGGTGTTCGGGCAGTGTAGGGGGTCTTGCTGGGGGTGATGTTTCAGGGTTTAGGGCAGTGCAGTGGTGTTCGGGCAGTGTGGGGGTCTTGCTGGGGCTGGTGTTTCAAGGTTTAGGGCAGTGCAGTAGTGTTCGTGCAGTGTAGGGGGTCATGCTGGGGGCGGTGTTTCAGGGTTTATGGCAGTGCAGTAGTGTTCGGGCAGTGTAGGGGGTCGTGCAGGGGGTGGTGTTTCAGGGTTTAGGGCAGTGCAATGGTGTTCGGGCAGTGTAGGGGGTCGTGCTGGGGGTGGTGTTTCAGGGTTTAGGGCCGTGCAGTGGTGTTCGGGCAGTGTAGTGGGTCATGCAGGGGGTGGTGTTTCAGGGTTTAGGGCAGTGCAGTGGTGTTCGGGCACTGTAGGGGGTCGTGCTGGGGCTGGTGTTTCAGGGTTTAGGGCAGTGCAGTGGTGTTCGGGCAGTGTAGGGGTCTTGCTGGGGGTGGTGTTTCAGGGTTTAGGGCAGTGGTGTTCGGGCAGTGTAGGGGGTCTTGCTGGGGGTGATGTTTCAGGGTTTAGGGCAGTGCAGTGGTGTTCGGGCAGTGTAGGGGGTCTTGCTGGGGGTAGTGTTTCAGGGTTTAGGGCAGTGCAGGGGTGTTCGTGCAGTGTAGGGGGTCGTACTGGGGATGGTGTTTCAGGGTTTAGGCCAGTGCAGTAGTGTTCGGGCAGAGTAGGGGGTCGTGCAGGGGGAATGGTGTTTCAGGGTTTAGGGCAGTGCAGTGGTGTTCGGGCAGTGTAGTGGGTCATGCAGGGGGTGGTGTTTCAGGGTTTAGGGCAGTGCAGTGGTGTTCGGGCAATGTAGTGGGTCGTGCTGGGGCTGGTGTTTCAGGGTTTAGGGCAGTGCAGTGGTGTTCAGGCAGTGTAGGGGGTCTTGCTGGGGGTGGTGTTTCAGGGTTTAGGGCAGTGGTGTTCGGGCAGTGTAGGGGGTCTTGCTGGGGGTGATGTTTCAGGGTTTAGGGCAGTGCATTGGTGTTCGGGCAGTGTAGGGTGTCGTGCTGGGGGTGGTGTTTCAGGGTTTAGGGCAGTGCAGTGGTGTTCGGGCAGTGTAGGGGGTTGTGCTGGGGCTGGTGTTTCAGGGTTTAGGGCAGTGCAATGGTGTTCTGGCAGTGTAGGGGGTCGTGCTGGGGCTAGTGTTTCACGGTTTAGGGCAGTGCAGTGGTGTTCGGGCAGTGTAGGGGGTCATGCTGAGGCTGGTGTTTCAGGTTTTAGGGCAGTGCAGTGGTGTTCGTGCAGTGTAGGTGGTCATGCTGGGGCTGGTGTTTCAGGGTTTAGGGCAGTGCAGTGGTGTTCGGGCAGTGTAGGGGGTCATGCTGAGGCTGGTGTTTCAGGGTGTAGGGCAGTGCAGTGGTGCTCAGGCAGTGTAGGGGGTCGTGCTGGGGGTGGTGTTTATGGGTTTAGGGTAGTGCAGTGGTGTTCGGGCAGTGTAGGGGGTCGTGCTGGGGCTTGTGTTTCAGGGTTTTGGGCAGAGCAGTGGTGTTCGGGCAGTGTAGGGGGTCATGCTGGGGGTGGTGTTTCAGGGTTTAGGGCAGTGCAGTGGTGTTCGGGCAGTGTAGGGGGTCGTGCTGGGGTGGTGTTTCAGGGTTTAGGGCAGTGGTGTTCGGGCAGTGTAGGGGGTCTTGCTGGGGGTGATGTTTCAGGGTTTAGGGCAGTGGAGTGGTGTTTGGGCAGTGTAGGGGGTCTTGCTGGGGATAGTGTTTCAGGGTTTAGGGCAGTGCAGTGGTGTTTGGGCAGTGTAGGGGGCCGTGCTGGGGGTGGTGTTTCAGGGTTTAGGGCAGTGCAGTGGTTTTCGGGCAGTGTAGGGGGTCATGAAGGGGTGGTGTTTCAGGGTTTAGGGCAGTGCAGTGGTGTTTGGCAGTGTAGGGGTCGTGCTGGGGGTGGTGTTTCAGGGTTTAGGGCAGTGCAGTGGTGTTCGAACAGTGTAGGGGGTCGTGCAGGGGCTGGTGTTTCAAGGTTTAGGGCAGTGCAGTGGTGTTCGGGCAGTGTAGGGGGTCGTTCTGGGGGTAGTGTTTTAGGGTTTAGGGTAGTGCAGTGATGCTTGTGTAGTGTAGGGGGTCGTGCTGGGGGTAGTGTTGTAGGGTTTAGGGTAGTGCAGTGGTGTTCGGGCAGAGTAGGGGGTCTTGCTGGGGGTGGTGTTTCAGGGTTTAGGGCAGTGGTGTTCGGGCAGTGTAGGGGGTCTTGCTGGGGGTGATGTTTCAGGGTTTAGGGCAGTGCAGTGGTGTTCGGGCAGTGTAGGGGTCTTGCTGGGGGTAGTGTTTCAGGGTTTAGGGCAGTGCAGGGGTGTTCGTGCAGTGTATGGGGTCGTGCATGGGGTGGTGTTTCAGGGTTTAGGGCAGTGCAGTAGTGTTCGGGCAGTGTAGGGGGTTGTGCTGGGGCTGGTGTTTCAGGGTTTAGGGCAGTGCAATGGTGTTCTGGCAGTGTAGGGGGTCGTGCTGGGGCTAGTGTTTCACGGTTTAGGGCAGTGCAGTGGTGTTCGGGCAGTGTAGGGGGTCGTGCTGGGGCTGGTGTTTCAGGGTTTAGGGCAGTGCAGTGGTGTTCGTGCAGTGTAGGTGGTCGTGCTGGGGCTGGTGTTTCAGGGTTTAGGGCAGTGCAGTGGTGTTCGGGCAGTGTAGGGGGTCGTGAAGGGGGTGGTGTTTCAGGGTTTAGGGCAGTGCAGTGGTGTTCGGCAGTGTAGGGGGTCGTGCTGGGGGTGGTGTTTCAGGGTTTAGGGCAGTGCAGTGGTGTTCGAACAGTGTAGGGGGTCATGCAGGGGCTGGTGTTTCAAGGTTTAGGGCAGTGCAGTGGTGTTCGGGCAGTGTAAGGGGTTGTGCTGGGGGTAGTGTTTTAGGGTTTAGGGTAGTGCAGTGGTGCTTGTGTAGTGTAGGGGGTCGTGCTGGGGGTAGTGTTGTAGGGTTTAGGGTAGTGCAGTGGTGTTCGGGCAGTGTAGGGGGTCTTGCTGGGGGTGGTGTTTCAGGGTTTAGGGCAGTGGTGTTCGGGCAGTGTAGGGGTTCTTGCTGGGGGTGATGTTTCAGGGTTTAGGTCAGTGCAGTGGTGTTCGGGCAGTGTAGGGGTCTTGCTGGGGGTAGTGTTTCAGGGTTTAGGGCAGTGCAGGGGTGTTCGTGCAGTGTAGGGGGTCATGCTGGGGATGGTGTTTCAGGGTTTAGGGCAGTGCAGTAGTGTTCGGGCAGTGTAGGGGGTCGTGCAGGGGGAATGGTGTTTCAGGGTTTAGGGCAGTGCAGTGGTGTTCGGGCAGTGTAGGGTGTCGTGCTGGGGGTGGTGTTTCAGGGTTTAGGGAAGTGCAGTGGTGTTCGGGCAGTGTAGGGGGTCGTGCATGGGGTGGTGTTTCAGGGTTTAGGGCAGTGCAGTAGTGTTCGGGCAGTGTCGGGGGTTGTGCTGGGGCTGGTGTTTCAGGGTTTAGGGCAGTGCAATGGTGTTCTGGCAGTGTAGGGGGTCGTGCTGGGGCTAGTGTTTCACGGTTTAGGGCAGTGCAGTGGTGTTCGGACAGTGTAGGGGTCGTGCTGGGGCTGGTGTTTCAGGGTTTAGGGCAGTGCAGTGGTGTTCGTGCAGTGTAGGTGGTCGTGCTGGGGCTGGTGTTTCAGGGTTTAGGGCAGTGCAGTGGTGTTCGGGCAGTGTATGGGGTCGTGAAGG
This sequence comes from Calotriton arnoldi, assembly GCA_963921515.1. Lineage (NCBI taxonomy): Eukaryota > Metazoa > Chordata > Amphibia > Caudata > Salamandridae > Calotriton > Calotriton arnoldi. The sequence goes on from CAWUFW010013778.1 coordinate 277,273, forward strand.
GGGTGGTGTTTCAGGGTTTAGGGCAGTGCAGTGGTGTTCGGCAGTGTAGGGGGTCGTGCTGGGGGTGGTGTTTCAGGGTTTAGGGCAGTGCAGTGGTGTTCGAACAGTGTAGGGGGTCATGCAGGGGCTGGTGTTTCAAGGTTTAGGGCAGTGCAGTGGTGTTCGGGCAGTGTAGGGGGTCGTTCTGGGGGTAGTGTTTTAGGGTTTAGGGTAGTGCAGTGGTGCTTGTGTAGTGTAGCGGGTCGTGCTGGGGATGGTGTTTCAGGGTTTAGGGCAGTGCAGTAGTGTTCGGGCAGTGTAGGGGGTCATGCAGGGGAAATGGTTTTTCAGGGTTTAGGGCAGTGCAGTGGTGTTCGGGCAGTGTAGGGTGTCGTGCTGGGGGTGGTGTTTCAGGGTTTAGGGCAGTGCAGTGGTGTTCGGGCAGTGTAGGGGTCGTGCACGGGGTGGTGTTTCAGGGTTTAGGGCAGTGCAGTAGTGTTCGGGCAGTGTAGGGGGTTGTGCTGGGGCTGGTGTTTCAGGGTTTAGGGCAGTGCAATGGTGTTCTGGCAGTGTAGGGGTCGTGCTGGGGCTAGTGTTTCACGGTTTAGGGCAGTGCAATGGTGTTTGGGCAGTGTAGGGGGTCATGCTGGGGCTGGTGTTTCAGGGTTTAGGGCAGTGCAGTGGTGTTCGTGCAGTGTAGGTGGTCGTGCTGGGGCTGGTGTTTCAGGGTTTAGGGCAGTGCAGTGGTGTTCGGGCAGTGTAGGGGGTCATGCTGGGGCTGGTGTTTCAGGGTTTAGGGCAGTGCAGTGGTGCTCAGGCAGTGTAGGGGGTCGTGCTGGGGGTGGTGTTTCTGGGTTTAGGGTAGTGCAGTGGTGTTCGGGCAGTGTAGGGGGTCGTGCTGGGGCTGGTGTTTCAGGGTTTAGGGCAGTGCAGTGGTGTTCGGGCAGTGTAGGGGGTCGTGCTGGGGCTGGTGTTTCAGGGTTTTGGGCAGAGCAGTGGTGTTCGTGCAGTGTAGGGGGTCGTGCTGGGGGTGGTGTTTCAGGGTTTAGGGCAGTGCAGTGGTGTTCGGGCAGTGTAGGGGGTCATGCTGGGAGTGTTGTTTCAGGGTTTAGGGCAGTGGTGTTCGGGCAGTGTAGGGGGTCTTGCTGGGGGTGATGTTTCAGGGTTTAGGGCAGTGGAGTGGTGTTTGGGCAGTGTAGGGGGTCTTGCTGGGGATAGTGTTTCAGGGTTTAGGGCAGTGCAGTGGTGTTCGGGCAGTGTAGGGGGTCGTGAAGGGGGTGGTGTTTCAGGGTTTAGGGCAGTGCAGTGGTGTTCGGGCAGTATAGGGGGTCATGCTGGGGGTGGTGTTTCAGGGTTTAGGGCAGTGCAGTGGTGTTCGAACAGTGTAGGGGTCGTGCAGGGGCTGGTGTTTCAAGGTTTAGGGCAGTGCAGTGGTGTTCGGGCAGTGTAGGGGTCGTTCTGGGGGTAGTGTTTTAGTGTTTAGGGTAGTGCAGTGGTGCTTGTGTAGTGTAGGGGGTCGTGCTGGGGATAGTGTTTTAGGGTTTAGGGTAGTGCAGTGGTGTTTGTGTAGTGTAGGGGGTCATGTTTTAGGGTAGTGCAGTGGTGTTTGGGTATTGTAGGGGGTCGTGCTGGGGGTATTGTTTTAGGATTTAGGTTAGTGCAGTGGTGTTTGGGTAGTGTAGGGGATCGTGCTGGGGATAGTGTTTTAGGGTTTAGGGTAGTGCAGTGGTGTTTGTGTAGTGTAGGGGGTCATGCTGGGGGTAGTGTTTTAGGGTTTAGGATAGTGCAGTGGTGCTTGTGTAGTGTAGGGAGTCGTGCTGGGGTAGTGTTTTAGGGTTTAGAGTAGTGCAGTAGTGTTTTTGTAGTTTAGGGGTCATGTTTTAAGATGCAACGCTCCAATACCTGACCAGTCTGCACTACATAAAACTGCAAAAAAACTAAAAATAAAAAGTGTTTTGCACACTTTTGTCATTGGGCTATATGTGGGCTACATCTGGGTAATATTTGTGCTACATTTGGGCTCTTTTTTCTCTGGTGGCCATCTTGGAAGACTTCTTTGTTCTGAAGTTTCCTAATTTCCTCATTTACTGCAGTCTCCTCAGTAGGAAATGCTTTCAGTTTTTTACTTTGATTCCATCAAGAAGGCATTCAGATGTGTCTCACATTTGCCATAAATTCAGAATGTTAGCACTCTAGTTGCTCATTAGATCACTGTACTAAAGCTACTGCTCACCAGGGAGTTAACTGGAAGTCTGCTGCTGGTATTGAAAGTGATTGTTTCAGTCTGCATGTCAGAATTTTCTAATGAAATAGAAGAGGATTTGAGATCTCACTTAAAACATGCCCTCATTTTTCTTTCTGCAGCACTAACCATAATTTCTATTTAAAAAGAACCCCCTCATTTTGTTCCTTTTTAAATTAAATGTTTTAAGTATTAACGGTTTATTCCAATCAAGATGGCTTCCGGTGTTCCATACTTTTGTCATAAGTAAGGCTGTTAGCGCTCTAGTTGTTCTTTAGAACACTCTGGGAAGCTGCAGTAGAACACAAAGGCATCAACTGGCAGGCTCCTCCTGTTGAAATATAACAGGAAGATATTTGAGATCTCACTTGAAACATGTCCTAATTTTTCTTTCTATAGCACTAACCATAATTTCTATGACAAAATGAACCCCATCATTTTGTTCCTTTTTAAATTAAATGTTTTAAGTGTTACCAGTTTATTCCAATCAAGATGGCTTCAGGTGTGCCATACTTTTGTCATAAGTAAGGCTGTTAGCACTCTAGTTGTTCTTTAGAACACTCTGGGAAGCTGCAGTAGAACACAAAGGAATCAACTGACAGTCTCTGCCCTTGTTGGATGTACATGTTTTACTGAGAATGTCAGACTTCATTCTCACATGACTGAGAAAGATAATGTGAATTTACAGAAAATATGCTCTCATTTTAGCTTCTGGAGCACCTTCCAAAATAGTGTGAAAATAGTTTTCTCTCAAACACGATTCATGATATCCCAGCAGAAGGTTTTTCACAGGGTAAAATCACCTTAGAACACACCACAATTCCTGAAATTAGTATGGTACCATCAACAAATGAATTCTAATGTAACTAAAGTCTGTTATCACACTTAATAGTTCTCCTTTTGGTAACCCTCAAAATCTTTGATTCACTACAAGGCATTTCAATGGGGTACTATCATGTATATTGGTCTCAAGATGGCTGCCAGCAGTTCCAGGATGAAGTGCTGACAGCCAATCAGATCTCACGATGACATGTGTGGTTAGGCTCCGCCCAGATATATATGTGTTTTTACTTTTGATTTTCTCAGCAACTACTGAACGGATTTACACCATTTAACAAAAAGGGTTCTTTCTGAACCAAAAACTACCTCTTTGCCAAATTTGGTGTAATTCCGTTCAGCAGTTCGGGCTGTAGCCTTGCATAAAGTTTCCTAATGGAAATTGATTTTTTGACTCTTATTTTTTTAATTTCTCCGCAACTACTGAACGGATTTACACCATTTAACAAAAGGGTTCTTTCTGAACCAAGAACTACCTCTTTGCCAAATTTGGTGTAATTCCGTTCAGCAGTTCGGGCTGTAGCCGTGTCTAAAGTTTCCTATGGGAAAATGAATGGGGAAAACACGTTTTGGGACCCCCCTTTTTCTCGGCCCCCGCTTGATGAATCACCCCGAGACTTTCAGGGTAGGAGCGGACCGGAGCGGGCCATAAAGTTTGAAAATTTCGCGAAGATTCGTCAACCGGCAAGAGAGTTATTTCAAATAGAATGTCGCGGATTTCCTATGGAAAATAGGTCCTAACTATAACTATCTACTGGCGACCGCCAGTAGATAATATATATATATATATATACATACATACATACACACACTATATATAATTTTTGGTGTGAAAAGAATAAAGAATAAAGATTAAAGTAACATTATAATGAGGTGAAAAGTTCCGTAACAATGGTTTAAACTCTAAAAACATCAGAAATTCACCAGTTATAGTCATGTCAAGTAGCTATAACTCATGACTTAAGGTAACTATAACTTGCGCCCTCGCCATATATACCTATACAAACAAGCATTTGCAATGCAATAGGTCTTGCATATTGAGTTTTTGGTGGTGCAAATGAAAAAGTACTAGTACTGCACATTAAATGACATGCCTGCAAATAAGCACTAACACTGCATATTAAATAAGACATGAGTGTAAAGAAGCACTAACACAGCACATTAAGAAAGTGCAGTGCTAAGTTGGACAATGGATGCTTAAAGAATGGGAGGCATATTGCATCTTGGTTGTGCGGTGCATATTTCCAATGAAGGTTGACAAGTTTACACTTAGTGATCTATCGGAGGGAGTGTCTATTTTGCCAGGTGTCATTGGAGAGCAATTTGATTGGTAAATTGGCTAATTTTTGTTTATTGGTCCAGTAGACAATACAACCACAGCATGACCACACTGTGTGATCCTGGGCACACTTTACAATTTCTACCCCCATCCAGTGTCAGAACTGCACACTGTAAAACCCGATAACTGGGAACAATTACAGCATCCCTGCAGGGACACCCTGTGTGATCTTGGGCATTTATCACATCTCTAAGTACTTGTAGATACTTGAGCTCCGAATACACCTTGGACAAATGCTCTCATGCATTTGTCCTGCCCAGGTGTTTGCTGGTATGTGCTTGATCAGAAACCGTTGAACACACAATTGCAACTGCTGTGCCCCTTCCGCATAAACAGCAGTGTCTTCAGAGCCAAGGCCGGGATGTTTCTCTGTTCTGTTGATGGTGATTGTCCATTTGTTGTTTGGTGTTGTGCATACTGCTCCACGATACAAAGAAGCGTAAGGGAGGCAACCGTGCCTCAAGTTTGTAGTGGGCAAAGGAAGCGGGCTGCAGTTTTCAGACAACAAGAAAGATGTCAGGATAACTCTGGTGACAGGTGTTTCTGCTTGCGTGAGTTCGGACATCCGTCTGGTGGTAGTTTGGAGTAACATGGAGGGTCAATGTGGAAGCACATTGTGTTCCATACTGCTTCACTATTAAGTCAATTTGAACACTGTCGGGGCTAACGGGTGTACCACTGCAGGGTTAAACATGTGACAGTACTTTTATTAACGTTTAATGCATTCTAATGAGAAAGTATTTTATTTAAATTTGTAAATGGTGCAGTGGGGGAGGGATTATGTGGCAAATTTTTAATTATGTCAGAATAGCTGCAGCATCACATAAATACTGTGCCCCTGATATGACTATCAGAGCGGCATTCCAAGACAAGGGCACTTCCCTGGTTTCTCCCCATGACGCCAAAACACTTTGCATACAGCAGCAACAGAAACAGAACACTGTCCCAGCCTCGTAGTGCCCCACAGTGTAACTTGCTACTTACCCGATTGGCCAAAAAGTGATTCCATGACCCACATATGGAGATGTGTACTTTTAAATATACATGTATATGAGACCAGACAGCTGCCACAACATGTATACAAAGCGCTCTGATGACTGCCTTATGTGTTCCGAGCTATACAAATCTGTTGAGGGATGGCCTTGGAGGATGTCATCGCTGCTCCAGTGTCTGTCTGTCTGTACCGCTGAGCACGGGAGAATAACTGTTGCCTGATGTACTGCTCCGGTTCTTTTTTTCTTTCGGTTGTGGGATTTGTAGTCCTGTTTTCTAATGCAACGGTCAGGACTGCAGGAGGGCACAGGCTGGAGCGGTGCATCACGCATGGACCTGGGAGGGACACTTGACTCTCTGTGGGGGTGTTTGCGGAGGCGACGGAGGAGTTAGCTGGGGATTGATGGGCTGGCATTTGTTGGACGCTTCATGCTCCATTGGATGGGGGTATGCCTCCTGTTGTTTGGGATGCTGTGCAGACTGTTCCACAGGGCAGTGGGGGTAGCGGACACGGCCGTGCCTCTGATGTTGGGTGCACGCCCTCCCCACTGGGTTATAGTGTGCAAAGGGAGCAGACACATGTGTTCCTCCGGTGCTGGCAGTGCTAGGGCGAAGCGGCCAGCACAACCGCACCTGGTGCCAAGTTTGGTAGGGGGCGTTGTGTTTTTTTTTTTAAATTATTGGTTTAATAGCAGAGCACTTCCGTGTGAGTCATCCTGCAGTCTTCAGGCAACAATAAATTAACTCTAGTGATTAATTTTCCTACTGGCGTGCGATCGGAATTGGCAAACAGACTTTAATGAGATGCCATGGAAGATGCCTGAGTTCATCGCTGTGTTGCATTCCATATCACAATGAGGCCAGACCTAATGGCTTGTTTAAAAATACACTTCAGCTGCCATGCCGTGTTTCTGTGCCACAGTTCCGATGCCCCCAAAGCAGAGTATGATAGAAGCATGTCCGCACCTCCAGTTAAAAAAACCAATCCAAATCCCCCTTAAAAGGAAGCCAAAACCAAAATTCTTACCAAAAAAAGCCCAAGTGACGATTGACATTGAAATTTTGCAAAAAGACTAAAATAATAAGAAAGCAAGCAATGCAGGGATATGCGGGAGGCAGCACTAATACAACTGTGGCATTAAGAGGAGGTGGGAGGGAGGAACGATATATGCACATGTAAGCAGCTATGGCACCGAAGCTGTACACAGGCAAACAGTAACAGAGCAGGAAACCAAGAAAAAACATTGTCCCTCAAAGAACAGATAAAGAACCATAGCGTAATGAGACAGTACTTAGTCCCTGCTGCGTGGGAGGAACGGAAGAAAAAAAGGAGGGACAAAGAGGCAGGACTGACCACTAGCAAGCAAGGCTTTTTAAAGGACCATGACATGGACAAATTAAAAGCAAAGGCAAGTAATGGGTGGAATTGAAACTCTGCAAAGTATCTACAACAGGTCGCTAAGAGCTTTCTATGCTCAACCTAAAATGGAAGAAGTAAACTCTTTGTAGTACCCAAGTGTAGGTGAAGAGAAGCTCCTATACAGAGCACCCTACAACACCAGCGACACTCTGAATCTGCTCTTCTTAAATGTCTATTTCTTTAGCAACATTTGTGAGCAGAGTCAGAGTGTTGCTGGTGTTATAGTGTGCTCTATATAGGAGCTGCTCTCAACCTAAACTTGGGAACTACCCAGAGTTCTCTGCTTCTTTTTTGCATTATTTATGCGGTACTCAAAGCCTGAAAGGCTATTGTTTTGACTTATACTGGGAGCTCCTTGTGTCTGGAGAAAGCTAAACTTCTCTGAAGAGTTGAAATGACAGCAAAACACATGCCACAGGTTGCTTTTATTCATAACAAATGAGCTTTTATGGTATTTTACCAATCCAAAGCTGTAATGCCATGCCTGAAGTGGTAAAAGGCTTTTGTAATTTTACAGCTCGGCGTGGATTGGACAAGCTAATCCTATGCTTAAAGATATACTTTGCTCTAGAAATGGTAAAAGACTTTCTCCCTTTCTAGGTTGGCATGGATGGCATTGTGCATATCCTATGGTTATATATATATATATTACCTACTGGCGGTCGCTGGTAGGTAGTTATAGTTAGGACCTATTATCCATAGGAAAAGTGTTTTTTGATTTGCCAATATCTTTGGCGCCGGTTGACGAATCTTCGCAAAATTTTCAAAACTAATGGGGCGCTCCGGTCAGCTCATGTCTTGAAAGTTTCAGGGTGATTCGTCAAGCGGGGGCCGAGAAAAAAAGGGGGATCCCAAAACGCATTTTGTCCATGTTAATTTCCATAGGAAACTTTAGACAAAGCTACAGCCTGAACTGCCAAATGGAATTACACCAAATTTGGCAAAAAAGGTAGGTCTTGGTCTAGAAAGCGTGCTTTTTTTCAAATGGTGTAAATCCGTTCAGTAGTTGCAGAGAAATAAAAATGTGTGGGGGTCCCAACCCCCCCACTCTGCCCCCTGGGGACCGCCACCTTCCAGGGCTTTATTATAATGGAGGTGGGGGGCCTCACGGGATACCCCAAGCCCCGGGGACCACCACCTCCCTGGGGCTTCCTTGATTAATGAGGGGGGGCCTCGCGGGCCCCCAAACCACGGGGACCACCACTTCCCCAGGGCTTCTTTCATTAATGGGGGGTCTCACGGGCCCCCCAAGCCCCGGGGACCACCACCTCCCCGGGGCTATGTTAAATGTTGGGAGGGGGCTGCGCGAACCCCCTCCTGGAGCCCTCGATGGCCCTGGGGACGACCGCCACCCCCCAGTGCTGGCTCCTGCAGTGTCCCGGGGTGCCCACCCCCTGGACATTGCTGTTTGCAATGACAAAGCGGGAGCTGTGCGGCTCCCGCCCTGTCATCGCAAACACTGCTTTGCTTCTTGATAGCGAGAGCAGGAAACCTGCTCTCGCTTCCAAGAAGCAAAGCAGTATTGCTTTTGGGCAAGGGAGCTGCATGTTAGCAGCTCCCCTTGTCCAAAAGCAATGCCTGCTCCTGCAGGAGGCGGGGAGCCATTAGGGACATTGGGGGCATTGGGGCTCCCCCCACAGTCCCCATCAAAGAGGCCAGGCCCCGGGGAAGGGGTCCCCAGGGCTAGGAGTGGCCCGTGAGGGGGGCCACACGGCCCCCCTGCTTAAAAAAAAATCCAGGCTGGCCATGCCCCGGGGGATGGAGTCCCCGGGGCCATTCTTGGCCTGATGAGGGGGCCACGTGGGCCCCTTCCTTATGTATTATTTTTTTTTAAATGGTGGCAGGCCCCGGGGGATGGGGTCCCCGGGGCGAATACCAAATAATGGCAGTGGATAATTCTTTTTTTTTTTAGTTTGGAGTCGCGACTCCAACGCGGCTCTCAGCACGGCCCCCCCGTGTAACGTCACCTTAAATAAATAATGAAGTAGTATATAATGTAGATGGTAGTGTTGTATTTCTGAAGTTGTTTTAAAGAGGTACTGTGATTGAATTTAATGACAAGATTACAATTGATAGAGTTGTTAAAAATATATAAAATAAAAAATTAATAGTTAAACTTGAAAAGTGTGTTGTGTTGTAGTACATTAACTTTGTGCTCTTGTTTTGTGAAATCGCGACGGGTTCGCGAATCCCCCAAAAATGTAAAAAAAAATTGTATTTGTAAAAAAAAATTATAATCAGTATTATGATATAGGGTGGCTCTAAAAAGAGCCCTTGTTTTCATTGTGAGTTTGTTGTAGCTACATGTAAGTGCGGATGCAGAGCTTTAGGTTGTTGAGAAAGACTCTGTTTCCTTGATCTGTGCAGTGTACTCCATCGCTTCTGTAGATGTCATCCATATCAAAACGTAGATTGTTGTTATATATGGAGCCCATCCTATGGTCTCTGAGGTAAGCAGAAACAGCTTTATTGACATTCTTTCTAGCTTTCTCAATCTGTGGACAGAATTGATTTGACCACTTCCATTTCTGTCTTTGGCATATGTTAGAGTATACAAAGACAGTTTGAGGTAAAAGCAACATCAATTGTGCAAAGGTGTCCTTCATTAGCATTTCCAGACCTACCCCAGTCAATGTGCCTAGGTCATTGCCACCACAGTGCACAATCATGAGGTCAGGGGGGTGGAGAAGCAAAAAGGTTTTAACCAGAGGCATACATTGGTGCCACTTTAATCCTCTCTGTGCAATCCATTTAATATCCACATTTTTCAAACCTAGGTCTTTGTCAATACCTCTGCGTTCAGCATACCTTTTGCACTAGAAAACCTAGATGTGTCCAACAATTTACACTGTAAGCATCTTGAAGGGTTGTCTGGAAGTAATGAAAAGATGTTTGTAGCTGAGGTAGTCAGTTGGTAGAATGAGAGGTATGTAAAATGGTGGACAAGATGCTGTTTTTAAAAAAGTAGAGAATTGATTGGCTGTTTAAGAACATTGTACATTCAAAAATAGGGTGCATTTTACTTTCTTTAAAAAACATGTTTCTTATTGGTTAGTAAAAAATGTTTGAAAGGTACAGTAGATAGGATAAGGTCATATTTTGGAAATGTCAACCACACCTGCTGTTTGCATTTGTAACATTGTGTGGTGAACTTGAGAATATGGTGAACTTGTGAGCTGTCAGTTCAGTTGAATGTTCCATGAACTGTTACTATGGAAACTGGCATTAAGCAGAATGGGGGAAGGGTTAAAACTTAACTGTGGACTTAAAATGTGAAATTGTAATTTATATATAAGTGAAATCTTATTAAAGTAAGATTTCCCAAGTAAGTAGTATCTTTAGAAGTGGTGTGTTCTTAAAAAATAGTGGTATATTTATTTGTAATATATTTTTGAACTCTCGTATGGATGCGCGGCTCCATCGCGTCGGTGCACAGTGGAGTCGCAACTCCAAAAAATTCCAGAATCAGTTTGGGCACTTTTAGAAGTCAGTTGGTAAGGGTTAATATGTCTAGCCAATAGAAATGTGTTTTATAATTTGAAATAATGTAGGAAGGTATATTTTGTGTTACTTACATGTATTTGTGTGGAGAAAGAGAGGGACACTTTGCCATTACTGGTTTTACCTTGCTGAAAGTGGTGCATTACATTGATTGTGTGCATAAGAAAATCATTTATGAGTTTGTGATATTTTAAATTCTAAAAATCTATTTGGAAGGTGAGTTATAAATTTGTGAGGTGTATTATGTATTAGGTTTATTTTAAACTTTAAAAATAATTCAAAAACTGTGTTGTTTGAAATATATTATTAAATGTAGAGATGTGTATTGTAGTTTGTTTTATTGTAGTTAAATTTTGTTTTAAAATAGATTCTGTATAGTAATATGTATATATTGGAAGATGGATTAGTGATTATGGTAGTATGTTTTAGTGTTTGGATATGTACATTTGCAGTATACCGCATAATTTTAGCTGTTGCTTTAAATTTGGAGGTGGAGTCTGTCAAGTTTTAAGGTGTGAATGGACTTCTGTATCAAGTATGTTTCTACTTGTATATGTATTTTTATATGTCATACATTTGAAGGCGCATGATGTATAACAAAGAGATGTTGTTGCTTTTTATGTGGTAGGCTCAAGACTGTGATTACAAGTAGATTGGTGAAGATGCAGCACAAAAGTGTGGTTTAAAAGATGCTGAAATAAGGTGTTATTGATTAGGCTTCTTTTTTTAAGTTTCTAGAGAAGTACAGTTGAACTATGCCGCATAATTTTTGATGTTTGCTTGAAATTGAAAGTATGTTCTGTGAATTTGTAAGGTTTGGATATTGTTATCATACAGACATATTCATGTATGCTTTTAGTAATATGGTGAGCCTTTTACTAAAGATATGTGAAGGGTTCCTACTTTGTATTTGGGTAGGTGTAATATTATAAGTAGTTGTAAAATGGTTAAGCAGCAGCCTGAAAGTGAGGATTGAGATGTTTGTAGAGATGTTATTTACTAGAGTAATTTGTATGATGTGAGGAAAGTTATATTTCATATTTAACACATAATATTCAGTGTCTGTTTGAAAATTGAAATGTACTCTGAAGTTTTGAGCTGTGCATGGTGTGACTGAGATATGTGTCTAATTGCTCATATATTATGGTATGTGTTATGTGTCTGAAGATGATAGATGTATAAAACACACGAAAATATATTTATCAGGTTTTTACTTTTATATGATGCTGGTAGGAAAAGGTATAGACATATGCAGACATGGATTTAGAAATACGGGGAGACTTTTATGAAAGATAAATGAAGTGTTGCTTTGCTGTTATGTATGCTCTATACCTGTTTACTGCTAGAATAGTGAAGCAGAAGTATTGGAAAAGTGATGTTTAAGATATGTTGGGAGAGGAAATATTTTTTATTGTACTTTATAAGAGTCTACTTATGTAATCACTCAGCCAGTAGTCATGCTGTTCTGAAATCATCCAGGCACTACCTTTGCACTCCTTTATTCACTCAGGCGCTACCTCAGTAGTCCTGCAATCACCCAAGAAGTACCCATGCACTTATAAAATCACCCAGTCACTTCCTATGTATTCCAGTAATCCCCCAGTTATTACCCCTGCAGTCATGCAATCACCCAGGCACTAGTTATGTACTACCCCTGAAGTCATGTAATCATGCAGGCTGTATATATGCAGTCAAGTAATAACCCATACATTACCCTTGCAGTCATAGAATCACCCAGGCCCTACTGTTGCACTCATCTATTCACGTAGGTACTACTCCATGACTCATCTATGTCTTCAGGTGCTATTTTTACACTTATCCATGCACTCAATGTTTATGTGTGCACTCATGCAATTAGCCAGTCACTATCCGTCTTCTCCTGAAATTACCCAGTGACTACCCTTGCACTCATACAATCACCCAAGCACTAACCATGGAGATATGCAATCACTGAGGCAGATCTATTACATGTCTCAGTTTCTAGGTTTCATTATATTCCAGAAATATTGTATACATATTTCTTTAAGATATGATGATGATTTGAAAACATATGTATGCATGCTTCTAACAATATGGAGAGACTTGTAGTTGAGTCATGTAATAGTCTGCTGCTTTATATTTTGCTAGGCCCAACACTCATGCACTTATAAAAACCTTGGAGTTATGCAATCATTCAGGCAGATCTATTACATGTCTCAGTTTCTAGGTTTCACTATGTTCCAGAAATATTGTATACATATTTCTTTTAGATATGATGATGATTTAAAAACGTACAGATATATGTATGCATGCTTCTAACAATATAGAGAGACTTGTAGTTGAGTCATGTAATAGTCCGCTGCATTATATTTCGCTAGGCCCAGCACTCATGCAGTTATAAAAACACCCAAGTACTATCCATGCAGTCTTCCAATGATCCAGGCACTACATATGCACTGCTGTAATCACTCAGGCATTACTGCTACACTCATGCAATCACCCAGGCACTACCTATGCATTCATGCAATCACCAAGGTATAACCCATGCACTCTTTCAATCATGTAGCCACTACTCATGCACTTATACAATCACCCAGCCCTACCATTGCACTACTTCAATCACGGAGGCACTACCCTTGTACTTATGTAATCACTCAGCCAGTATTTATGCTGTTAAGAAATCACCCAGGCACTACCTTTGCACTCCTTTAATCCCCCAGACGTTACCCCGTACTCATGCAATCACCAATGTATTAGGTATACAGTGCTTCATTCAGCCAGCCACTATCTTTGCACTCTTCCAATCATGCAGGCACTACTCTTGTACTTATGTAATCACTCAGCCAGTACTCATGCACTTATAGAATCAGCCAGGCACTACCTTTGCACTCCTGTTATCACTCTGGTAGTACCTTAGTACTTCTGTAATCACCCAGGCAGTACTCATGGACTTACAAAATCACCCACTCACTTCCAATGTATTCCAGAAATCCCCCAGATATTACCCCTGCAGTCATGCAATCACCCAGGCACTAGTTATGTACTAACCTTGCAGTCATGCAATCATGCAGGCTGTACCTATGCAGTCAAGTAATAACCCACACACTACCCTTGCAGTCATAAAATCACGCAGGCCCTACTGTTGCACTCATCTATTCACGTAGGTACTACTCCATGACTCATCTAGTCCTTCAGGTGCTATTTTTACACTTATCCATGCACTCAATGTTTATGTGTGCACTCATGCAATTAGCCAGTCACTATCCATCTTGTCCTGCCATTACCCAGTGACTACCCTTGCACTCATACAATCACCCAAGCACTAACCATGGAGATATGCAATCACTGAGGCAGATCTATTACATGTCTCAGTTTCTAGGTTTCATTATATTCCAGAAATATCGTATACATATTTCTTTAAGATATGATGATGATTTGAAAACATATGTATGCATGCTTCTAACAATATGGAGAGACTTGTAGTTGAGTCATGTAATAGTCTGCTGCTTTATATTTTGCTAGGCCCAACACTCATGCACTTATAAAAACGCCCAAGTACTACCCATGCAGTCTTCCAATGATCCAGGCACTACATATGCACTGCTGTAATCACTCAGGCATTACTGCTGCACTCATGCAATCACCCAGGCACTGCCTATGCACTCATGCAATCACCAAGATATTACTCATGCACTGTTTCAATGATGTAGCCACTACTCATGCACTTATATAATCACCCAGGCACTACCCCTCCACTCATGCAATTACCCAGGCATTATCCCTGTAGTCATGGAATCACCTAGGCATTATCGCTGCAGTATACAATTAGACAGGCATTACCAAAGCACTTCTTAAATCATCTAGCTAGTACACATGCACTTATGTAATGACCCAGGCACTACCCTTGCATTCTTCAAATCACTCAGGCACTAGGCCTGTACTCTTTGAATCACCCAAGCAATATCTATGCACTTATAAAATCACCCAGGTACTGCTACTACACTGATACAACCTCCCACACATTACTCCTGTATTCATGCAATCACCCACACTTTACTTATGCACTCCGCCAATCTCCTAGACATTACCCCTGCATTCATGCAATCACCCAGGCATTACCCATGCACTCTTTCAATTACTTAGGCAGTATCCATTGACTCTGTACCTCTGTTCCTTCTTTCTGCACTTCATTTGTGTCTTTCTGCACCTGTTGCTTCTTTCTGCACCCCTTTTAGGTCTTTCTGCATCCCTGTTTCCTCTTTCTGCATCCCTGTTGCCTCTTTCTACACCTCTGTTCATTCTTTCTGCACTTCTTTCATTTTTTTCTGTACATCTCTTCCTTCTTGCTGCACCCTTCATGCCTCTTTCTGCACTCCTCTTCTCTCTTTTTGCACCCCTCTTGCCTCTTTCTGCACCTCTGTTGCTTCTTTCTGCACTCCTCTTGCTTCTTTGTACACCTCTGTTGCTTCTTTCTGCACCCCTCATGTGTTTTTCACACCCCTCTCTGCTCTTTCTGCACCCCTCTTGCCTCTTTCTGCACCTTTGTTCCTTTTTTCTGCACTTCTTTTGTTTCTTTCTGCACCTCTCTTGTTTGTTTCTGTATCCCTTTTGCGTCTTTCTCCACCCCACTTCCCCCTTTTTGCATCTCTGTTGTTTCTTTATGCACTTCTCTTGCTTCTTTATGCACCTCTCTTGCTTCTTTTTGCACTCCTATTCCCTCTCTGTCCACCCCTCTTCCCTCTTTCTGCACTTCTGTTACTTCTTTCTGCACTTATCTTGCTTCTTTCTGCACATCACTTGCCTCTTTCTGCACTTCTGTTGCCTCTTTCCTGCAGTTCTCTTGCCTCCTTCTGCAGTTCACTTGCCTCTTTCTGTAACTCTCTTGCCTCTTTCTGCACCTCCCTTGCCTCTTTCAGTACCTCTGTTGCTTCTTTCTGCACTTCGTTTTCTTATTTCTGCATCCCTCATGCCTCTTTCTGCACCCTTTTTCCGTTTTCCTGCACGTGTATTTGTTCTTTCTGCACTGCTCTTCCTTCTTTGTGCACATCTCTTTCTTTCTTCTGTATCTCTGTTGTTTCTTACTGCACTGTTCTTGCTTCTTTCTGCACCTCTGTTGCAGTCCATTTCCTTACATGCCTTAAATGTCACTTTGTCCTGCTGCTTTACCATTCTAGTAACGCTGAGAGTGTTGGGCCTAGGCAAATATAAAAAAAGCCTTTAACGTCTCAGGTGTAAGTCTCACCATATGTCAGGATCTATCACTCAGACACTGCCATAGTACTACTCCAATCACCCAGGCAGTACCCACGCAGTTATAAAATCACCCTGGCACTTCCTATGTACTTTTGTAATCCCCCAGACATTACCCCTGCATTCATGCAATCACTAATGCTTTAGCTATACACTGATTGAATCACCCAGGCACTATCCTTGCACTCCTCCAATCACCCTGTCAGAATTTATACACTCCTCCAATCACGTAGGTAGTACTCATGCACTTATAAAATCACCCAGGCAGTTCCTATGTGTTCTTGTAATCCCTCAGATATTGTCCCTCAACTTATGCAGTCACCCAGACATTACGTATGTATTCTCTAATCATCTAGATATTATCTCTGCACTCATGCAATCACCAATGCATTAGCTATACAGTAGTTCAATCACCCAAGCACTACCCTTGCACTCCTGCAATGACTGTGTTGGGATCTATGCATTCCTCCAATCACTTTCCAGTACTCATGCAGTTATAAAATCACTGAACCACTACCTATGCACTTATGCAATCACCCAGGCAGTACCCTAGTACTCCTCCAATCATCCAGGCAGTACCTTTGTTCTCATGCAATCACCCAGGCACTACAGAGTGCACTTCAGATTTGATTTGGATAGCAGAAGAGAAATCTTTTAGTTGTGCTCTGTGGGTCTGTTGTATAGGTTGTGATGTCTTCTAATTGTAGGAATTCTGCAGTGTCTGACATACCTTTGCAATGCAATTAAAAATACTTTTTTCTTTATATATGAGAATATTTGTATATGATTATTTTATTAATATTAAATGATTTAACGAAAGTATTTAAACTTTTCTTTCTTTTCAGATACTCACCATTATTAGTAATAAAGATTGAGTATGGCAAGAAAAGATCAAAAGAAAAGAAAAGAAACAGTACTATTTAAAGGAAAGAGTAAAGGAGAAATCAGATAAAGTACAACATGTGACATTGAAGAAAAAGGCTTCTGGTAAGAGCACTAAAGAATTTGTTAAAAGAGTTTTAAAGTAGATAACGAATTTTCAAAATGGAGACAAGAAAAAGAAAAGTAGTACAACCATTCAGAAGGAAACGAAAAAAGGACATATTAATAGAAAATCAGGTTATGGGAAAACAATCTATGTTGAAAAAAGGATGAAAGAAAATAAAGACATTAGAAATAGAATGTATAAAAGTAGAGTACTACAAAATGTATTGAAAGATCGCAAAAAATATAAAAAAAGATCTGCATTTTACAAGAAAAAACAACACATTGAAAGTGTAGTTGAAAACGCTTTTGAATTGAAAAGAAGATTGTTTATATTAGTATTGAAGAGAATGAAAACATTGAATAAAACAATGCAGTTTATGAAGGAGAAAAGTAAAAGAAAAAGACTTGTTAATAGAACTAACTTTTTCAAAAAATGTTTGGGTGATTCGAAGCACACTTCTAGTTCAGAACCTTTTTTTAATGAAGAAAGCTATTTTCAACAAAATACATTAGTTCACGCAGTTGATACCAGTGGTCGTTCCTATGAAGTTAAAAACGGTTGTCCAATTGAAAAAGAAAAGATGGTTGTTAGAAACTTGGAAGAAGTAATAGCTGAAGAAGTTCAAGGGAGATGTTTACAAGCACCAGTGTATAGGTGGGATTGTATTAGTATTTGTAGTATACGACAGGAATCTATTGATATTTTACAAAATTTCTTACGAGAGTATAGTAAAAAAAAGTGTTAAACAGAAAATTAAGATGTTGCAAGGACTAGATCCTTGAAAAGTGGGAAAAAATACTGGCTTGCAGGGTCATTCTCTGGCTTGTCGTTCTAGAGAGGTGTGTCAAAGTTCTTTTCATCATTTGAAAATGTTAGCAGTACATCACTCAGAAATGCGTAAGTTAGTAAGAAGATTGTACTATGTAAAAAGTCCTGCATTATCTTTTAGTGAAATAAACACTGCTCTTTTGCATGGTTCAGTGTTGGAAGTAAAAAAAGTTTGTGATGATGTACAGTTTTGTTTCTTTGGTACTGAAGAAGAGTGTAGAGAAAGTGAGAGTTTGATACGTGTAGGTGTTGAAGAAGAGGTGGAAGATAGTACTACTGAGAAGTTTGTAGAAGAAATTACAAAGTTTAAGTTAGTTTGTTGTGAAAAACCAAACTATGTTTGTATTTGTTGTCGACGTATTCACTATAGAAGTCAAACTAGGAATGTTGATGTGTATTTAAAAAGTGAAAAGGAAAACAATGATAAGTGGGAGCAATTTGGTGCTTATCTGTTGGTGGAAGGTCATTTTGAGTTGGGTAGTGATCAAAGTATTTGTAAATATTGTTACAGCAAACTAGAAGAGAACAAAATGCCAGCTAGAGCTGTACATAATAACCTAGAGCTGGTAGCTATTCCTCCAGAACTGGTGGATTTAAATACATATGAGTCCATTCTAATTGAATCTGTGCACCCGTTTACGGCTATAGTTCGTATGGAGCCTAAAACAGGTAAGCTACCTCCCACAGATTTACAAAGAGGTTTAAAAGGAAGAGTTGTGTATTTACCTTTAGATTTTAAGAAAAATATTGAAACTGTTAGTGTAGAGAGAGAGGAAACTGAACCTGTAGTTATTCTAGTTAATGGTGTACCAACAAAGAGTCGGACAATATGGCAAGAGTTAGTAGATGTCACCAAAGTTCAAAAGGCTACGTTATATCACATAGAAAACAATATTTATTATAAAAATGTATATCTGGAAGAACAAGAAATATCTTTAGGAGATGATAGAGAAATTTCAACTGGCCAAATCGAAAAAGTGGTCAAGTCCAGGAGGGAGGAAATTTATGAACATTATAGTATACATCCTTTACATTCAAAAGAAGTGATTGGAAATACTATTGAATTATTCCAAATGAAGACAGCGAAGGAACTCCCATGAGTGTTTGGGAAAGAAGATTAGAAGCTCGTTGTAAGACCTCCGACCCTCGGTCTAGGTCCACTCTCTCCCCACTGCTCCGCTGTGCCGTCTCTTGCCTCCAGACCCCGACCTCCTCCTTGGGAGGTTCGAGGCTGCTGCCCGCTCCTGCACCTGCTGCCCGCTCCAACTGGGACCAGACTGCCTCCAACCACCGTAACCTTTCTCAGCCATTTTTTTTCTTAATTTTTTCCCTGTTGTGCCACTGTTATTGTGCCCATCTGTGTCTTGCTCTAATTCCACCACTGTTTTTATTTTCTCGTGCCTGCCTGTTCCTTTTGCCTTTCGCCGCTGCTGCCCCTGCGGCCCCTCCCCCCGGAATTCCCCCCCGGAATTCCCCTGCTCCCGCCTCCCTCCCACCTCCCCTACTTAATGGCGGCTGCTGCAAGATCGCGCAGCGGACGTGCGCAGCAGGCACGCCGCTGGTGCGCCGAAGGCGCGCCAAAGGCAAGCCCGTCTGCGCCTGTCCACGACCCGACCGCAGCCAGCACCAGGAACCCTGGACCTCACACTACCCATCGCTTCGACACCACCACCCTCCTCGCACTAAACCCTGGAAGACTTAGAGAATGCCAACAGGCCTCGCCGAACATGACCCACGGCCAGTTCTCCTGCCTCCACTGCCGCCAGACCCTCACCGCCACCCCGGCCTCCAACACCGCCGACGCCAGCACCGGCGACACCCTAAAATGCATCCTCCTCAACGTACGCTCCGTACACAAACACGCCATGGAAATCTGGAACCTACTCGACTCTCTTTCGCCCGACATCGCCTTCTTCACAGAGACCTGGACCAATGCATCCTCCTCCCCCGACATCAGCACCGCCATCCCAGACGGATACAAGATCCAGAGGAAAGACCGCCCCAACCACCCAGGAGGGGGCCTCGCCATCGCCCACAAGATCACCCTCCGCCTCACCACCTCCAGCGAAACCTTCCCCTCCGCCGAACACCTGCACTTCAAGATCCAGACCACCCCCAAAGCCACACTCCGAGGAACCCTCGTCTACAGACCCCGCCGGTCCCCGAACACCCTTCGCCACCACCATCACCGACTTCATCGCACCCCACGCGATCGCCTCAACAAACTACATACTCATTGGAGACCTGAACTTCCACCTCGACAACCCCAGCGACCCCAACTCCACTATCCTTCGTGACAACCTCGCCAGCATCGGACTTAAACAACTCGTCAACACACCGACCCACAGAGCAGGACACACCCTCGACCCCATCTTTGCGGCAGGAAACAGCGTCCATTTCAGCCACACAACGCAGCCGCCATGGACCGACCACCACTGTGTACACTTCACCATCAACAAACCCAAGGCACCCAAACCAGCCCCACGCCCACCACGAAGGAACTGGAGCAAGGTTACCGACGAGCAACTTAACCCCACCCTCACCCGAGACAACCACACCTGGGCACCTGACGCAAACAGCGCAAACGACGCAGCCAGAGAACTCCACACCTGGATCTCCAACTGCGCAGATGAGCTCGCCCCGCTACGCAACCCCGACAGACAACGCCCCAGGAAAGCCACCTGGTTCACAACCGCTCTCCAAGAAGCCAGATGCACCTGCAGACGCCTGGAGAAGAACTGGAGAAACACCAAGACAACCAAAAAACACACCACCTACAAGGACGCCATGACGGACTACCACAACCAGATCAGAGCCACCAAAAGGAACTTCATCCACAACAAAATCCTGGCCAACTCCACCAACTCCAAGGAACTTTTCAGTGTCATTCAAGAATTCACCAACCCACGCAGCGAAGCCACAGACATCACCCCATCCCAAGACCTCTGCGACAAGCTTGGAACCTATTTCCACCTCAAGATCAAAAACCTCTACGACAACTTCATCGACCATCCACCAGGCGCCACAGACGGCCCCCCAGAAACACCAGCCAGCCCACCATCTCCAACTGGACACCGATCATGGCCGAAGACACTGCCTCGGCCATGAAAAGCATCCACTCGGGGGCCCCCACCGACCCCTGCCCCCTCACGTCTACCACAGAGCCGTGGCCGCCATCGCACCCGAACTACAACGCACCATCAACACCACCTTCAAAACAGGCACTTTCCCAGACGACTTGAAGCGCGCAGAAGTCAGGCCCCTGCTCAAGAAGCCCACAGCTGACCCCACCGACCTCAAGAACTATCGGCCCATCTCGCTCCTCCCCTTCGCAGCCAAAGTTGCAGAGAAAACAGTCAACAGGAAACTGACACAATTCATTGAAGAGAACGCCATCCTCGACCCGTCCCAATCCGGATTCTGAAGCAACCACAGCACAGAGACCGCCCTACTCGCCGCCACAGTCGACATCCGCACCCTCCTGGACCAAGGCCACTCCGCAGCCCTCATCCTACTCGACCTATCAGCGGCCTTCGACACCGTCTCCCATCGCACACTAGTCGTCAGACTACACGACGCAGGCATACAAGGAACAGCCCTGGACTGGATCCGATCATTCCTCACCGGAAGAAGCCAAAGGATCAGACTCCCACCCTTCCTCTCCGACCCCACGAAAATCACCTGCGGAGTCCCATAGGGTTCATCACTGAGCCCCACCCTCTTCAACATTTACATGGCCCCCCTCGCAGCCATCGTCCGACAACACGGCCTCAACATCGTATCCTACGCCGACGACACCCAGCTCATCCTCTCCCTCACCAAAGACCCCACCCTGCCAAACTCAACTTCCAGAAAGGAATGCAAGACGTTGCAGTCTGGATGACCAACAGCTGCCTGAAGCTCAATGCCGAGAAGACAGAAGTCCTCGTCCTCTGTACCACCCCTTCTGCATGGGACAGCACCTGGTGGCCGACCGCCCTCGGAAGCCCACCTACCCCCTCAGACCACGCCAAGAACCTTGGCATCGTACTCGACTCATCACTCTCCATGAACCGACAGGTCAACGCCGTCACCTCCAGCTGCTTCAACACCCTCTGCATCCTCTGCAAGACCTTCAAGTGGATCCCCCCTGAGTCAAGGAAGACAGTCACCCCCGCACTCATCACCAGCAGACTGGACTATGGAAACACACTCTATGCCGGCATCAACAAGTCTCTACTCCGCAAACTCCAGACAGTACAAAACACCGCCGCCAGACTCGTCCTCGGCATCCCCCGACACGAACACATCAGCCAACACCTACGAAGTCTCCACTGGCTCCCCGTGGAGAAAAGAGTCACTTTCAAAATCCTCACTCACGCCTACAAATGCCTACACAACAACGGACCCAAATACCTCAACGACATAATCAACTTCCACGTACCCAAAAGAAACCTCCGATCTTCCAACCTCGCACTGGCCGAAACTCCACGCATCCACAGAGCCAGAGCAGGCGGAAGATCCTTCTCTCACATTGCAGCCAAGACCTGGAACGAGCTACCGGCAGACATCAGACGCGCCCCCTCCCTGAACACCTCCAGGAAGACCCTCAAGACCTGGCTCTTCGGCTAAACAGATCTGCGGACCCCCCCCTCAGCGCCTTGAGACCCTCACAGGTGAGTAGCGCGGTTACAATTCCCTGATTGATTGATTGTTGTTTTCCACAGCTCTTCCCCACTGGATAAGGTGGACAATGTGATGAACGACCAGTACAGATTCCAGCTTCAGAATACCGTTCAACAAGATTGTATTTAGAAGATCCAAGATTTCGACAGTGTGTTCTATATTTATTTCATCTTCTGTTCGAAAGTGACTTGTCTGGACTTTCATATGCAGAGAACCACACATTAAAAACAGGAGTTAATCTTACACACCTTTCTGCAAAGGAATTTTTGGACAAAGTTCAACAAAGAGACGATCATTTAGAATCTCAGTTAATTAATTTGATGGCATGTCATCGTGGTACCAATGAGTATTGGTTTCATCGTCATGGAGAACTTAAATGTATGTTAAGGAACTTAGGAACCCCTTCATGGTTTTTTATGCTTAGTTGTGCTGAATACGCATGGGACGATTTACTTGAATTTCTACGAGAAGCAAATTCAAATATTAAAAACATTGAATTGAAGACAGCTGGAGAACTGTGTTCCTTGGATCCTGTAAATGTGTGCAGATATTTTAATCATAGGTTTCAAGCTATGATGTCTTTTATCTGCAATAAAAATAATCCACCTGTTGGAGAAGTTATTGATTTTTTGGGGGAGAAAGGAGTACCAAGCCAGAGGTGCTCCTCATATACACATGCTATTATGGATCAAGGATGCACCTAAATTTGGAACCGATTCTGATTAAACTGTCTTGTCTTTCATTGAAGACTATGTTACCTGTGCTATTCGGAAAACAGGAGGAGAAAATAGCTTAAGACAACAAGTTTTACAGTTTCAAAGTCATCGATGTGGGAAATATTGTCGACGGAAATACAAGTCAAAGGGAAAATTTCATAAGAAATGTGTTTTTGGATTCCCACGTCCAGTAATTTCAAAAGGAAGAGTCAACAGTTTCATGTCAGCAGTAAGGCATACTATAACTCGGAAATCTCTGAAGAATACTTACAATATAAAAAGAAGTGAAGATTCAAAGTATATTAATGATTACAATCCAGTGATTTTGACGATGTGGAATGCAAATATGGATATCCAATATGTTGCAGATAATTCGATTGCTGTTGCTCGCTATGTTACATCATATATAACCAAATCTGAAAAGACGGAGGTGAAAGAAATGTGGGAAGAAATTTCACAAGAGAAGACTCTTAGGGCCATATTAGCAAGAACATGCGATAAATATCGCAAACCTTGCTTAGCGCGCCTTTTTTTATCGCCGGCTATCGCTGGATATTACCGCGGAAATAACATGCTATTAGCAAGGTTTATCTCCATTGCGATAAAATATCCAGCGATAGTGGCGAAACCCAGCTTTAACGCGAGAAATCCAGCGATAAAATTCTATTGCTAAATCTGGGGACTTAACCTTACAATCCACCTCCCATTGACTTTCATTGCTAAGTCATGTTTTTATCAGTTCTAAAAAACAAGCGCTAATCGGGGTTAGCGCGCATTTTTTTATCGCTTCGCGGGTATTGCTAATAGGCGATAGGTGTGTAAGCGACTGTTTTCTGTCGCTTTTAGTTGGGAACGCCTACCTTGCATGTCATTAGCGATAATTATCGCTGACATGCAAGTCGATGTAAAACCCGGCCGCTATCGCCTGAAAGCTGTCGCTAATGCCTGTTAGCGACAGCTTGCTAATAGGGCGTTAAAAATATCGCTGCTTTAGCGGCAAAAAGTCCTGCTAAAGCGGCGATAGAGCCCTTGATAATATGCCCCTTAGTAACAAGTTGTACAGCTTTAGTTTGAAGATGCTTTCCCATCGAGAGATTGGATCCTACGAATGTTCGGATGGGTTGACCTCTGCAAGTTTATATTCAAAGTCAAGAGGAATCATTTGGGTAAGTCTAGGTCTTGGTGCAACACAAAATCGAGTATTGAAATCTGTACAAGAAATTGAATACCTAGCTTTGAATGAGCCGGAAAGTACAGATATTGTTAAAACAAATATGTTGGATACGTACTATCCCAAAAGGAGTCCATATCTGGAAAACATATGTCTCTATGAAGTACTGCAACATTACAGCTTTAAGAGAAATGTTACAAAAAATATAAATGAAGAAAAATATGCAGTAATTGGATGTGATGGATGTTTGGTAAAACATGCCAAAGGAAATCTTATTAATCACAGGAAACTCAGTTGTGATACTCCAGATAAAATGGAATTTTTCTATTTGGTACTTCTGCAACTGTTCAAGCCTTGGCGTAGTGAAATGGAATTACTTGGAGAATTTGACTGCTATGAAGAGTCTTTTAATGCAAGTAAAGATAGTATTGAATGCACAGTTTTTCCAAAATATTTACAAATGTTGAATGAAGAGATTGAACAAGAAACTAGTATTGCAGCTGAAATAGCTAGAGATAGTTCTCAAGATAGTCAAAGTTATGCTCCACTAAGTCAAGATCCACTAGGACAACCAATTCTTGAAAATGAAGCAGCAATCGCTATGAATGAGATAGAAACGGCAACGCAACAAGCACAACAGGATATTATTGATCTGGGAAACTTGGAAGAACAACTAAATATTGAACAAAAAGAAATATATTAGCAAGTTACACAACAGATACAGCATGGTTTACTGCATGAATGCCAATGCACATCATTTAAACCTATTCAAATGTATATCAGTGGACAAGCTGGAACAGGAAAAAGTTTCTTAATTAAAGTTTTGACCAGTTATCCACACAAAACCACTCAATCACATTTATCGTGTGTTGTAACTGCTCCAACTGGGTTAGCAGCACATAACATTAAAGGGATTACATTATATTTATTACTCATGCTACCAGTTGAACATGAAAATAAATTGGAATATCACAAGCTATCTGGAGCAGCTTGTTATGAAGTTTCAAGAGTACTAAAGAAAATGAAACTTCTGATCATTGAAGAGGTGAGCATGGTCTCAAACTTAATGCTTGCCTTTGTACATTTAAGAATGCAACTGATTTTAAAAACAGATTATGATGTTTTATTTGGAGGAAAACATGTAATTGTATTCGGCGATCTATTACAACTTACTCCTGTGAAAGGACAACCAGTTTTTAAAACACTTGTCCATGAAGACACTAAGAAATCTTTGGGAAGTATTGGAAATGTGAACATTTGGTCTCTTTTTGAATATAAAGAACTCATTAAGAATATGCGACAAGCAAGTGATGAACATTATGGGAACATTCTTCAAGATATTAGAATTGGTGTTTTGACAAAACATGGTAAAGAAGCTTTACAAAGTCGATTACTAACAAACTTGTTTCCAAATGAAAATATTGCACCTGAAATAATGTACAAAAAAATTGGAGAAAATAAGTCTATAGTTTGCCTAATGCCAACACTGCAAGAGTGTTCTACATTCAATCAAGAACTTTTGAAACTGGAGAAACAACCAATAGTGAAAATGGAAGCCATTGATAAAATGGAACATGAAGGGGTTACTATTCTTCTCTCAGAGAAATGACAGTCAAAATTGGATTCTTTGGAAAAGTTAATATCTAAGACTGCTGGTTTAGAAAAGACTTTATATGTATGTGTAAAATGTTGGGTAATATTACGGCGTAATTTAGTTGTTGAAAAAGGTTTAGTAAATGGAGCAATGGGAAAAGTTGTTGATTGTGTAAATTTTCAGAACAGAGATGGAATTGAATTTTTGAAGATTAAATTTGATCAGATTGAAGAGGTAAAACAGATTGGACGCTGTGCTGTTCGTCTTTTGCTTGTAAAAGACTTGTATGTTCGTAGAAAACAGTTTCCTCTTTCTTTAGCATATGCGGTGACCATTCATAAATCTCAAGGTTTAAGTGTAGACAGTGCTTTGGTAAATATTGGAAGTACAGTATTTAAAGAGGGTATGGCATACGTTGCATTGTCTCGAGTAAGAACATTATCTGGATTGAATTTAATTGATTTTGATGAGAAAAAGGTTAGTGCTGATGCAAATTGTGTAAGAGAGTATAATCGGTTAAGAAACCTGTATGCTCCTAACTTAGGTGAATATCCCATATATGAAAAATGTGTAGTATGTACAAAACGAAAACATGACAAACATTCTAGTGAGGTTGGAAAAAAGAAAACAATTCAAGAGAATGATGAGGCTGCAAAGAAAAGAAAAATGGACACTGTTGATGATATTGTAGGATACCAGTTAGAAAATAGTTCAGGTATCAACTGCTATGCTAATGTAATTGTGAATGTTGTGTTTTATCTAGAAGATCTTCATCATCAAATTATGGAAATTCGAGAAAAAAGATTCTGCTCTTTATTACATTATATTTTTGAAAAGTTGGAAACTGATATAACTAAAATCCATACTGTTTCTGGCATACGACATCTTTTGGATATATGTTCTGGTTCTTCACAATTTACACTTAATGTACAACAAGATGCACAAGAATTTCTTATGTTTATGATTGCAGTATTGGAAGATGAAAGAATAGAAATTGAAAAAAAAATTGGTCAAGTTACAGATGGGATCATAAATGTGAAGAGTGTTCATTTTGTTCTGTCACTCAAATAGACACTGAACGATTCATATATTTGATAATACCAGATTGAAAATCAGTGTCTTTTAACAAATTAGTAAAAACAGCCAATCAAGATACGAAATGTTCTCATTGTAAATCAGAAATGTTGTCAACATTATATATAGAAAAAATTGGAAAATATGTCATCTTAATGCTACAACGTTGTAGAGCAAATGGAACAAAATTGGAAACAAAAATTAAAACTTTTGTGGCAAGTCAAGTGTCAATTTCAAGAAGAACTTTTAAAGCAGTGGCTATTATATTCCATGATGGAACTACTACAACATCTGGACACTATACTGTGAACTTAAAGTGCAATAAAGGATGGACACATTGCAATGATGGCCATTTGGAATTCAAATGTAGGTTGCCTTACGAATTACCAGATTCATATCTGATATTTTTGTTGCCAAAATTTTGAAAACATCATTCGGCCTATTGGGAAGATGTGAGCACAACATAACGAATTTATTTTGGATATTATGAATGCCAATGGATTTGGAAACATTATCCGGCCTATTGGGAAGATGTGACCTATTAGTGTTTGGATTATTATTTCTACTTTTTTTTTATTGGATTTGCAAAATTGTGTTTCAAGGAACTAGTTTATATATTTGATCTTTATATTATATGCGATGTAAAAGAGAGTGTATATTTTAGAAAATGTACTTCAGAAAAATAAATAATTTAATATAGTTGAAGAATGTAATTTAGAAACTGTAGATAGGTAAACAGATAGTTGAATTTGTTGTAAATATTTTCGACTCACATTTGGTTTTTTTTACAGTCACATTGATTGTATTTTTTTCCCCGCTGTTATATGATGATCTACGTTGAAATCACTGTGTATAGTGAAATTCAATAGAATCTGAGAACAACAAAAAAGGGAAACTGAATATGTTATGTAATTCTAAAATTATGTTGTGTTTTAAAAACCATAATATTATATGTAATAACATTTTTCTTTCTTTTTTATTACAGAAAGTAATAGTAAACCTTGAAAAGATTTTAAAATCAATTTACAACAAAAGAACTGTAAAATAGTTTCACTGAGTTTGGTATGTATTTGAATAAAGAAGGTAAGATGAAATAATGCAATAAGAATAATAATATGAAGTAATGTTTACAGTCATTTTTATTGCACTGATTCATTTTTCAAATACTACCCATGTACTGATCTATATAATTAGACACTATTCTCATACTACTACCATCACCCACGCACTATCCAAGCATTTCTCCATTCACCTAGCCTGAATCTATATACTAATAATATCACCAAGAGACTCTTTATGTACTCATCCAATCACCCAAGCACTACCCATGCAGTCTTCCAATCATCCACGCACTACTCCTCACACATGCAATCACCCAGGCACTACCCTTGCACTCCTCCAGTAATCCAGGTACTATCCATGCACTCCTCCAATCACCCAAGCACTACCTATGCACTTATAAAATCACCAAGGCACTACCTATACACTCATTTAATCACTCAGGTACTGCCCATGCAGTCCTTTATTCACCCAGACATTACTCCTGCATTCATGCAATCACCCAGGTATTAACCAGTGTGGCTCAATGGTTAGAGCGGCAGACCCTGATGCAGAGATCTGGCCCGGGATCAGGGTTCAATTCCCGCCTCGGCGGGTCTTGGGCTCAATTTCCTCAGACCTGATAATTCTCGCCTCGGTGCCTATTCTAATCATGGGTCCCACTCTGCAACTCTGGGCAATAGCTTGCTTAATCTCCACAACGGCCCCAACAGCGCTGGGATGCCTGGCTTCACCCTGGGGGTTGCCCAGGAGTGGACATTTCACAGGGAAAAGCCAGGAAGGGTTCCACAGCGGTATGCGTACAGCGCCTGGACACCCCTTTGGGGGTATGGGTGCGCTTTACAAGTACAAATTTCAATTCATTTCATTTCATTTCATTTCACTACTTCAATCACTGAGGCACTGACCATACAGTCATACATGTGCTCAGGCACTTCTACAGCACTCATGGAATCAACCAAGCACTACCCATGCAATGTTCAAATCATCTACGCAGTACTCCTGAAGTCATGCATTCACCCTGCTACTACTTATGCACTCTTCCAATCACCCGCAAACTACCCAGGCAGTCCTACATGTAGCTAGGCACTACCCATGCACTCTTCCATGCACCCAGGCATTACTAATAGACTCCTTCAATCACCCAGACTTTAGCCCTGCACTCATGCAATAACCCAGAAATTAGCCATGCAGTCCTTCAATCACTCAGGCACTACCCCTGCAGTCATGCAACTACCAAGGCACTAGTTATGGACTACTCCTGGAGTCATGCAGTGATGCAGGCACTACTTATGCATTCATGCAATAACCCAGGCACTACCCTTGCACTCCTACAGTCATCCAGGTAATATCCATGCACTTCTCCAATCACCAAGGCACTACCTAGGCACTTATAAAATCTCTAAGGCACTAGCTATACACTCATCTAATCACTCAGGCACTGTTAACGCACTCCTTTAATTACCCTGACATTATCCCTGCATTCATACAATCACCCAGGCATTACCCATGCACTACTTCAATCACTCAGGCACTGTTCATGCAGTCATACATGTGCTCAGGCACTTCTGCAGCACTCATGGAATCAACCAAGCCCTACCCATGCAGTCTTCCAATCGTCCACGCAGAAGTCCTGCACTCATGCTATCACCCTGGTACTACTCATGAACTCCTCCAATCACCCAGGAACTACCCAGGCAGTCCTCCATGCAGCCAGGCACTACTCATGCACTCTTCCATGCACCCAGGCATTAGCCATGCACTCCTTCAATCCCCCAGGCATTACTCCTGCACTCATGCAATAACCCAGACATTAGCCACGCACTCATTCAATCACTCAGACACTACCCCTGCAGTCATGCAATTACCCAGGCACTATTTATGTACTACTCTTGCAGTCATGCAGTCATGCAGGCACTACTTATTCACTCATGGAATAACCCAGGCACTACCCTTGCACTCCTCCAATCATCCAGGCAATATCCATGCACTTCTCCAATCACCCAGGCACTACCTATGCACTTTTAAAATCACCAAGTCACTACCTATACACTCATCTAATCACTCAGGTACTGCCCCTGCACTCCTTTAATCACCCAGACATTACTCCTGCATTCATGCAATCACCTAGGCATTACCCATGCACTACTTCAATCATTCAGGCACTGTTCATGCAGTCATACATGTGCACAGGCAATTCTGCAGCACTCATGGAATCAACCAAGCACACTCTTACAATCACCTAGGCATTACTGTTGCACACATGGAATCACACAAGCACTACCCATGCACTTCTTCAATCACTCAGGCCCTACCCATACACTCCTCCAATCACCCAGGCACTACCCATGCACTCATGTAATCACCGAGGCATTACCCATAAACCCATGCAATCACTCAGGCATTACCCATGCACTCTTCCAATCACCCATACATTACCTCTGCACTCATGCAATCACCCATTCATTATCCATGCACTTACAAAATCACCCAACCAATACCCATGCACTTACAAAATCACCCAGCCATTATAAATCCACTCCTCCAATCTCCCAGGCTCTGCTCATGCGCTCATGCAATAACCCAGGCACTACCCATGCACTCGTCCAATCACCCATGCACTACCCATGCACTCCTCCAATCACGTAGACACTACCTATGCAGTCCTCCAATTACCCAGCCAGTAGCCATGCACTTCACCAATCATCATGCCACTACCCATGCACTTATAAAATCACCACGCACTACTATTGCCCTGTTTCAATCACCTAGGCACTATCATAGCACTCATGGAATCACAGAAGCGCTACCCATGCACTTCATCAATCACTCAGGCCCTACCCATATACTCCTCCAATCACCCAGGCACTACCCATGTGCTCATGCAATCACGGAGGCATTACCCATAAACTCATGCAATCACTCAGGCATTACCAATGCACTCTTCCAATCTCCCATACATTACCTCTGCACTCATGCAATCACCCATGCATTACCATGCACTTACACCCAACCAATACCCATGCACTTACAAAATCACCCAGCCATTACCCAATCACTCAGGCCCTACCCATATACTCCTCCAATCACCCAGGCACTACCCATGTGCTCATGCAATCACGGAGGCATTACCCATAAACTCATGCAATCACTCAGGCATTACCCATGCACTCTTCCAATCACCCATACATTACCTCTGCACTCATGCAATCACCCATTCATTATCCATGCACTTACAAAATCACCCAACCAATACCCATGCACTTACAAAATCACCCAGCCATTATAAATCCACTCCTCCAATCTCCCAGGCTCTACTCATGCACGCATTCAATAACCTAGGCACTACCCATGTACTCATCCAATCACCCATGCACTACCCATGCACTCCTCCAATCACGTAGACACTACCCATGCAGTCCTCCAATTACCCAGCCAGTAGTCATGCACTCCACCAATCATCATGCCACTACCCATGCACTTATAAAATCACCACACACGACTATTGCCCTCTTCCAATCACCTAGGCACTATTATAGCACTCATAGATTCACAGAAGTACTACCCATGCACTTCTTCAATCACTTAAGCACTACCCATACACTCCTCCAATCACCCAGGCACTACCCATGCACTCATGCAATCACTAAGGCATTACCCATAAACTCATGCAATCACTCAGGCATTACCCATGCACTCTTCCAATCACCCATACATTACCTCTGCACTCATGCAATCACCCATGCATTATCCATGCACTTACAAAATCACCCAAGCAATACCCATGCACTTACAAAATCACCCAGCCATTACCAATCCACTCCTCCAATCTCCCAGGCTCTACTCATGCACTCATGCAATAACCCAGGCACTGCCCATGCACTCATCCAATCACCCATACACTACCCATGCACTCCTCCAATCATGTAGACACTACCCATGCACTCTTCCAAGTACCCAGCTAGTAGCCATGCACTCCACCATCATCTTGCCACTACCCATTCACTTATAAAATCACCACACACTACTCTTGCCCTCTTCCAATCACCTAAGCACTATCATAGCACTAATGGAATCACAGAAGCACTACCCATGCACATCTTCAATCACTCAGGCACTACCCATACACTCCTCCAATCACTCAGACACTACCCATAAATGCCTCCAATCACCTAGACACTACCCATGCAATCCTCCATTTACCCAGCCAGTAGCCATACATTCCACCAATCACCCTGCCACTACCCATGCACTTATAAAATCACCATGCACTATCCTTGGACTCCTCAAATCACCCAGGCACTACCCTTGCAGTTATACTATCACTCAGGCATTATACATGCACTCCTTCAATTACTCAGGCACTACCCTTGCAGTCATGCAATCACTCAGGCATTAGGCATGCAGTCCTGAAATCACCCACACATTACCTCTGCATTCATGCAATCACCCAGGCATAACCCTTGCACTCATGCAATCACCGAGGCATAACCCTTGCACTCATGCAATCAGTCAGGCATTACCTCTCCACTCATGCAATCACCCAGGCACTACCCTTGCACTCATGCAATCAGTCAGGCATTACCCATGCACTCCGCCAATCACTTACACATTACCTCTCCACTCATGCACTCACTCAGGCACTATTCATGCACTCCTGCAATCACCCAGACATTTCTCTTGCACTCTTGCAATCACGCTGGCATTACCCATGCACTGCTTCAATCATATATACACTAACCATTCACATCTCCATATATTCCACTTACCACAATTCGTACAACACTTACAAATTATTTATTTTTTAAACCAAATAGGCGGTTCTGAAAAGAACCATTTTTTTTTCTTTTTTTGTTTTATAATTTTTTTGTATTTTTTTAAACTCTTTTTGTCATTCAGTGATGTCATTTGAGATGTCATCAGTGATGTCATCAGTGATGTCACTGACCATGTCATGAGTGATGTAATATGTGACGTCATCAGCAGTGCATTGCGGGGGCGAGAGTTATAGTTAGCTGAACTAACTATAACGGTGGAATTTCACGGGTTTTGTACGAGTGAAATGTCCAACTAACTATAACTGTCCCTAAAACCTATGGTTTTTTCATTGAATTTCAAAGGTTTTTTAAATGCTAATTTCTAACTATAATGTGTCTGAAACCTATGGTTTATTCAGTGAATTTCAAAGGTTTTTTAAATGCTAATTTCGAACTATAAAACGTGCCTGAAACCTATGGTTTTTGTAAGTGAATTTCAAAGGTTTTTTAAATGCTAGTTTCTAACTATGCCTACAGAGGTAGGACATGTGAAGAAAGAAGAAAGAACGCACAGAAAGAAGCAAAAGAAATGCAGAAAGAAGCAACAGAACTCCACAAAGACGAAGAAAAGTGCAGGAAGAAGCAAAAGATGTGCAGAAAGAGGCCTTGTTCCAAAATCATCCTGTGCCCACAACTTTTTCCAACGTGTACTGGTGGTAACTGACTCTGACTAACCAGAGCCAGTGCTATGCTAAAACACACTTAGAATACAGTGAAAACACCTACATACACTAGGGAACACTATGCGTTGGGGTACCCCTGTGAATAGCATAACCTCCTCTGTAAGTCCCTAGTACATAATAGGGCAGGGGGATTAAAACTAGCTCTTAAAACGCACTACAGGGCGCGTTTGCACAGTGGTGAAGGGAGGGGGGCCTGAGGTGACATGTGTGCAAACGCGCCCCGTGGCGCATTTTAAGTTGCGGGATTAAGTCCCCTTGAATCCTGAGTGTCCCTGGGGCCCAACTAGCCCCCCAGGTACCTACAGTTAGGACCACAGAGCTGAGTTGCAGAGAGGCGTTCCGAGGCCACGCACCTTTTTTCACCTCTCTGCAATGCAACTCTGTTGTGCTTACTGAAGGTACCTGGTGGGCTAGTTGGACTCCAGGGACCCTTAGGATTGAAGGGGACTTAATCCCCCAACTTAAAACGTGCCACAGGGCCTGTTTGCACACATGTCACCTCAAGCCCCGCGCCCTCCCTTCACCACTGTGCAAACGTGCCCCGTGGCGCGTTTTAAGTTGGGGGATTAAGTCCCCTTGAATCATGAGGGTCCCTGGGGTCCAACTAGCCCACCCTGTACCTCCAGTATGCGCCAGGGAGCTGCGTTGCAGAGAGGTGTTCAGAGGCCACGCCCCTTTTTACACCTCTTTGCACTGCAGCTCTGTGGCGCTTTCTGGACGTACCTGGTGGACTAGTTGGCCCCCAGGGACCATCAGGATTGAAGGGGATTTAATTCCCCATCTTAAAAGGCGCCACGGGGCCTGTTTGCACACATGTCACCTGAAGCCCCGCACCCTCCCTTCACCACTGTGCAAACGCACCCGGTGGTGCGTTTTAAGTTGGGGGATTAAGTCCCCTTCAATCCTGAGGGTCCCTGGAGTCCAACTAGCCCACCA
Source organism: Calotriton arnoldi (assembly GCA_963921515.1). Classification (NCBI taxonomy): domain Eukaryota; kingdom Metazoa; phylum Chordata; class Amphibia; order Caudata; family Salamandridae; genus Calotriton; species Calotriton arnoldi. The sequence continues at coordinate 311,344 of CAWUFW010013778.1, forward strand.
TGTACCTCCAAAAAGCACCACAGAGCTGCGTTGCAGAGAGGTGTAAAAAGGGGCATGGCCTCTGTACACCTCTCTGCAACGCAGCCCCCTGGCACATACTGGAGGTTCCTGGTGGGCTAGTTGGCCCCCAGGGACCCCCAGTATTCAAGGGGAATTCGTTCCCCATCTGCAAACACGCCAAGGGGCGCGTTTGCAGAGTGCTGCAAGGAGGGGGCGTGGCCTCCGACGCGATGCCAGTCTTTTTTTATTTTATTTTTTAAGAAGGGGGGCTATGTGGCCCCCCTTCTTTTTGCAATTTATTGGCACTGGGGACCCCATCCCCCAGGGTCTGCCCCCTAATTTAAATTTTTTTTTTTTAATTTGGAAGGGGGCCCCCCTCCTGAGGCCTTAATCGGCCCCGGGGACCCCCTCCCCCGGGGCATGGCCTTCTTTTTTTTTTTTTTTTTTAAACTTCTGGAGGGGCCTGCGTTGCCCCCCTCCTCAGGCCACTTATGGCCCCGGGGACCCCATCCCCCGGGGCCAGCCTTTGTTTTATTTTTTTATTTTTTTTTTAAAAATCAAATTTTGGGGAGGGGGGCCGTGTGGCCCCCCTCCCGGGCCACTTGTAGCCCCGGGGACCCCATCCCCCAGGGCTGGCCCTCTCCGTTGGGGACCGTGGGGGGGTCCCCAATCCCCCCATGGTCCCGCCGGCTCCCCGCGTCCCTCGGGAGCCGGCATTGCTTTTCCACATGGGGAGCTGCTAAGATGCAGCTCCCCGTGTGGAAAAGCAATTGTCTTTGGTTTTTGGAAGAGAGAGCAGGTTTCCTGCTCTCTCTTTCAAAAACCAAAGCAAGTTTGCTATGACAGGACGGGAGCACCCCGGGACACTGCAGGAGCCGGCGCTGGGGGGTGGCGGTCCCCAGGGCCATCAAGGGCTCCAGGAGGGGGGCCACGCGGCCCCCCTCCCAACATCTTGAAAGCCTCGGGGAGGTGGTGGTCCCCGGGGCTCTGGGGGTCCGTAACGGACCCCCATATTTAAATCTTTAGTGCCCCGGGGAGGTGGCGGTCCCCGGGGCATGTGGGGGGCTGGAGCCCCCCCACACAGGTACTTTTAATTTTTAAAAAAGAAGCCACGGAAGTGGCGGTCCCCGGGGCTGCGGGAGGGCCGAGAGCCCTCCCGCACCATTGTTTTTTTAAAGCCCCGGGGGGTGGCAGTCCCCGGGGCTTGGGGGGGCCTTAGAGGCCCCCCCATACATAAATTTGAAAAACCCCCACATGCCCCCGGGACTTGGCCCACCCGGGGGCCAATTAACAATGAAGTGCGGGAGACCGCGCTTAGTTTTTATTTTTTTCACGGCGGGATCCGCGCACCCTAAGCGCATCCCGCCGATTTAAAAAAAAATAAAAAATTTGGGGCCCTGAGCAGGCCTAGGGGGTCAGGGTGTTTCTACCCTGCCCCCTTTTTGCGTTTTGCGCGTTAGTTTCTCTGATTTCTTGTGCCTCGGTTCACTGAAAAAACCATAGGTTTCAGGGGCGTTATAGTTAGTTGGACATTTCACTCGTACAAAACCATAGAAATTCCCCCGTTATAGTTAGTTCAGCTCGCGCTCGCGCGCCCGCAATGCATTGCTGATGACGTCACATATTACATCACTCATGACATGGTCAGTGACATCACTCATGACATCACTGATGACATCTCAAATGACATCACTGATGACATCATCCTTGTGATAGAGTGGCAGACCTCCTCTCACCCTAATATAACCTTTGATACACACACTCAAAAATACAAACTAACATTTTCAAAACAATGGACATACCAATACCAGTTACAACACACCTATTCAGTAATTCCAAGATCTACACACACATCCACTCATTCACCAACAGTCCCTATACAGTCACTCATACATGTACTCACTCATCATATGTACTCATACATCCTGTTATACACCGCCACTCATCCATAGAGTTACTCACACACATAGTCACACATGCAAACAAAGTATCAAACATCCATTTACTTGCATATACAGTTATACACACACTACCACACTTACTTCTACAGAAACTTACACATACTTACTCTCTTAAACAATCACTTATAGAAACACCTACTTATTTGTACAGGAACTCTTCCAATCTCTCACTCTCACATATACTCACTTATATACACCAATACTCACATATACTAGTTTAAAACATATGTAGTTACTCATAAAGACACTATTGAGACAGTCATTCACTCACTAACACACCCATACAGTCCTGCACACATGCTGTCTTCAACACATACAAACAGTGAGTCACTCATCATGCATCTATGCACTAAGTAATACCCCCCACCGAACCATACAGACACTCATACTGATACTCAAAAAACCAACTAATAACCCATATAGACACTCATGTAGCTACTCACCAACCCATGCAGCCAATTATACACAAAGTGAGAGACTGATACAGATATTTTCATATTTAAACATTACTCACTAACCCATGTATTCACTAAGATACACTTAGTCAGTTATACAATCAATTTTACAAAGAAAATCATCCATTTAGACACTTATATACCCATTTATTCTTCCATCGACCTTGAGATATACATATATAAAACATATTTAATTTTCAGAAAAACACACATTCACTGGATGATGTCATCAGTGATGTCATTTGAGATGTCATCAGTGATGTCATGAGTGATGTCACTGACCATGTCATGAGTGATGTAATATGTGACGTCATCAACACTGCATTGCGGGTGCGCGAGTTATAGTTAGCTGAACTAACTATAACGGGGGAATTTCTATGGTTTTGTACGAGTGAAATGTCCAACTAACTATAACGCCCCTGAAACCTATGGTTTTTTCAGTGAATTTCTAAGGTTTTTTAAATGCTAATTTCTAACTATAACGTGCCTGAAACCTATGGTTTTTTCAGTGAATTTCTAAGGTTTTTTAAATGCTAATTTCTAACTATAACGTGCCTGAAACCTAAGGTTTTTTCAGTGAATATATAAATATTTATTATACTATGTATACATGTGAAAATGTCTCGGTCCCCTGTTTGCCTCGGTGGCACGGAAAAAATGGGTGGAACTGATGTCAGCACGCCGACAAGGTCCTCTTATGGCTCCGATGACGTCATACGGTGTCGCGAGCGGAGCCGTGCTCATTGACGTGGGAGAGCTAGGAAAGAATTTCCGAGGAATGCTGGTGCAGGGGATATTCACCTAAGTGTTCAGGCTAGTCCTTTGGGAGCAACTGTTTATGTTGCCACTCCAGAAACCGAAACCAGTAATCCGAGGGCAGAGGCCCTGCAGATGGCACACAAGGTGGGGTGCCCAGTCGTGTGCACAGGCGGAGCAGCGAAGTGACAAGCACCACAACCCACAAAAAAAGGTAACGAGGGCACTGAATAACACAGGATCTTCACTTTGTATCTGGCAGGAACAACGAAGTTAAAATGCCCTAGTACCAAAATGTAGAATTAGTGCTACAACGGTCTTCAAGAGGACCTGCGATGCCGCTTCTGCCTCCCGTACCCTGGAGGCGGCACTGGGTCACGCGGTACGGTCATACTGCGGTGGGACGCACACTCGTTGACCTCACATGGCACTGCTCCACACTTCAGGGAGGACGCTTTCCATTAGCTATGTTTTCTGATGACATGTCGCGCCGGCCCCGTCCAACAACAGAACTCCTTTAGATCCAAACAGACTCTTCCACTCTCTCACCGGAAGTGAAACCAGGCCACGCGGACACTTTCACTATACAACAGCCGGGAATGCACTTTTCGGTAAAAACCACATTCCTTCCTCCTAATTAATCAAAAAAACATCTCACTGAAGAACAGGGGCCAGCTTCGATCGGTAAACAGCCGTTACAACGACTTTTTTACTTTGCGATACCATTACAACGCATCCATTACCACGCATGCTTTGATCATCACGAAGTCATTACTACGCATTTTTTTAGAACGCATGGTCATTTACCACGCATGCCTTTACAACGAATTTTGTTGTAAAGGTATGTATGGTAAATGACCATGCGTTCTAAAAACATGTAGACGATCCATGTCGTTGTAAGGAAACAGAGGCTGTTCCGTTTCCTCACAACGACGTACACCGCCCCTCAGAGATGACGTGAAGCAGGAACCACGAGGAGAGAGGAACCATGAGGAGTGAGAGGTAAGGGGGATTGGGCATGGGGTGGGGGTTTCTTTTCTAGGGTTTAGGGTAGTGCAGTGGTGTTTGGGTGGTGTAGGGGGTCATGCTGGGGGTAGTGTTTTAGCGTTTAGGGTAGTGCAGTGGTGTTTGGGTAGTGTAGGGGGTCGTGGTGGGGGTAGTGTTTTAGGGTTTAGGGTAGTGCAGTAGTGTAGGGGGTCATGCTGGGGGTAGTGTTTTAGGGTTTAGGGTAGTGCAGTGGTGTATGGGTAGTGTAGGGGGTCGTGCTGGGGTAGTGTTTTAGGGTTTAGGGTAGTGCAGTGGTGTTTGAGTAGTGTAGGGGTCATGCTGGTGGTAGTGTTTTAGGGTTTAGGGTAGTGCAGTGGTGTTTGTGTAGTGTAGGGGTCATGCTGGGGTAGTGTTTTATGGTTTAGGGTAGTGCAGTGGTGTTTGGGTAGTGTAGGGGGTCGTGCTGGGGATAGATTTAGGGTAGTGCAGTGGTGTTTGGGTAGTGTAGGGAGTCATGCTGGGGGTAGTGTTTTAGGGTTTAGGGTAGTGCAGTGGTGTTTGTGTAGTGTAGGGGGTTGTGCTGGGGGTAGTGTTTTAGGGTTTATGTTAGTGCAGTGGTGTTTGGGTAGTGTAGGGGTAGTGCTGGGGTAGTGTTTTAGGGTTTAGGGCAGTGCAGTGGTGTTTGTGTAGTGATGGGGGTCATGCTGTGGGTAGTGTTTTAGGGTTTAGGGTAGTGCAGTCGTGTTTTGTGTAGTGTAGGGGGTCGTGTTTTAGGGTATAGGGAAGTGCAGTGGTGTTTGGGTAGTGTAGGGGGTCATGCTGGGGTTAGTGTTTTAGGGTTTAGGGTAGTGCAGTGGTGTTTGGGTAGTGTAGGGGGTCGTGCTGGGGTTAGTGTTTTAGGGTTTAGGGTAGTGCAGTGGTGTTTCGGTAGTGTAGGGGGTCGTGCTGGGGGTAGTGTTTTAGGGTTTAGGGTAGTGCAGTGGTGTTTGTGTAGTGTGGGAGGTCATGCTGGGGGTATATTTAGGGTTTAGTGTAGTGCAGTGGTGTTTGGGTAGTGTAGGGAGTTGTGCTGGGGGTAGTGTTTTAGAGTTTAGGGTAGTGCAGTGGTGTTTGGGTAGTGTAGGGAGTCGTGCTGGTGGTAGTGTTTTAGGGTTTAGGGTAGTGCAGTTATGTTTGGGTGGTGTAGGGTGTCGTGCTGGGGGTAGTGTTTTAGGGTTTAGGGTAGTGCAGTGGTGTTTGGGTAGTGGAGGGGGTAGTGTTTTAGGGTTTAGGGTAGTGCGCCCAACCAGCCACAATATCCGTGGACAAAGGTGATCCTGACTCTTTGGAACACTCCGTCAATTGAATAATTTGGGTCAAGGGCCCTACCACGTCCAAGACCTATCAATTCCTTTCTTGGGATCCCTCATATACTTGGAGAAAAAGGTACATAGTTTCTCATCAATTTCAGGCATGTGTGCCACCTTCCCCTTCAGTGAGGGCCTTGGGCATTCTCCCCTCATCCTATTCCTGACCTCCCTTTCAAGGGGTTGATGGATTTTCCCCACCACATACTCTGCCACTTTGGCGTCAGGTGTCCACTCTGCCGACCTAGGATGGTAAATTTGGGTAGGCTCGAACATGTCCGAGTGGATCCCGTCCCCAACTGGGGACTGAGAGGAGTGGGACTCTGGACGCCAGGGACGCCCCGAGTCCTTATCCTCATCAGAGGAGAAATCGTCCTCCGATGCACCCTCTCCCTCTAAGGGAAACCCGCCGTCGGGGTCTACAATAGTGGTGACAGTGTCGCAATTTTCTCCGGGCCCCTCCTCCTCCCGGCAGGTAGCATGTTTTAGCGTTCACGCACTCTTGAGGAAGGTCTCCGTAAGTTTATCAAATCCTTCCAAGTGCCCCGCGTTATGCTTAACGGCCCTTTTATTCCCCATCTGGGAGCTACTTGGACCCGCCACCACCAGATCTGGGTCACTGAACACCCCAGGGATGCTTTTCGCCAGCTTTTCAACCTGATCCCTAAGAAGAGCCAGCGCCCTAGAAATAGCCAGAGAGAGGGCTTGGTCCACTGCTGGAGGGAGAAGTTGGGGGGCCATTCCTCCTCCACTTCCTGGTAGGAGGAGTAAAAATGGTCTTCTGGAGAAGATATGATAGCAGAGGGTGTGAGCACAGAACAAATGCCCTTAAAATCCTTAAGACAGCCCCCTCGCCGGTGCTCCAACAGCTGGGCTTTCCCCGAAGCTGTTATAAGAATAGACTGAGGCGCAATACCAATTACCACCACCAGGTGGCGCTGGTCACTAACGTGGCCGTGTGGAGAAATCACCGCGTAGCGCTGTCAAAATTAGGCGAGGGTTGGTCGGGAATCAAGCGGACACTAAAGGAATGACCGGATTCCCAAACGCGCGTAAAGACCAGCGGGAGCGCTCGACGGAGCTGCCTCGCTCGGTCCAGACGCGCCTGACAGGATCTCACCGCGCGCAGAGCACACAGCGGGAGAAACTGCGATCGGGAGAACGCTCTCGGGCAAGAGCCTGCTGCGCAGGGAATATGAAACAATACCAAGGCAATAATGCTAATAACGTGCACAAGAAACCGCTATACAAACAGCAACAACGTCAGATTAAGCCAAGAATGTAAGGAATGCACTTAACTGATGAGCAGTGAAGAAAGAGGAAGCGGAAGGGACGTCACGATATTATATACGATGGACTGTGATATGATTGGACTATAGTTGCCTTGGAGACTACCCCCTAATGGTTCATGGGTTGTGTAGTCTTTTGTTTAATGATTGTTGTGTTACGTTTTCTTTGAACTGCTATGCAAATAAAGTGAGGAAAGATATGCATAATCCTCGCCTCCGTCCTGCCATAGAATTCATTAAACTTTATTTGATCTGATTTAGAAACATAGATCATAAAAGTGTACATAAAAACAGTAAATCCTCTTTCCTAATACAATACAGTGAGAATTAATTAAAACCAGTAGGTAAAAACGGGTGTTACAAAGCCCGGTTCAGAGCAACTTCAGGTTAACAGAATCGTAAAGTTCAATGTTTCGCAAGATCAATCTCATGTACTTTGTGCAAAATATGCAATAAGGGGTCCAAGTAAGATGTAACGCTCCAATACCTGACCAGTTTGCACTATATAAAACTGCAGAAAAACTAAAAATAAAAAGTGTTTTGCACACTTCTGTCATTGGGCTATATGTGGGCTACATCCGGGTGATATTTGTGCTACATTTGGGCTCTTTTTTCTCTAGTGGCCATCTTGGGAGACTTATTTGTTATGAAGTTTCCTAATTTCGTCATTTACTGCAGTCTCCTCTGTAGGAAATGCTTTCAGTTTTTTACTTTGATTCCATCAAGAAGGCATTCAGATGTATCACACATTTGCCATAAATTCAGAATGTTAGCACTCTAGTTGTTCATTAGATCACTGTAGGAAAGCTACTGCTCACCAGGGAGATAACTGGAAGTCTACTGCTGGTATTGAAAGTGATTGTTTCAGTCTGCATGTCAGAATTTTCTAATGAAATAGAAGAGGATTTGAGATCTCACTTAAAACATGCCCTAAATTTTCTTTCTGCAGCACTAACCATAATTTCTATGTCAAAATGAACCCCCTCATTTTGTTCCTTTTTAAATTAAATGTTTTAAGTGTTACCAGTTTATTCCAATCAAGATGGCTTCAGGTGTGCCATACTTTTGTCATAAGTAAGACTGTTAGCGTTCTAGTTGTTCTTTAGAACACTCTGGGAAGCTGCAGTAGAACACAAAGGCATCAACTGACAGGCTGCTCCTGTTGAAATATAACAGGAAGATATTTGAGATCTCACTTAAAACATGTCCTAATTTTTCTTTCTACAGCACTAACCATAATTTCTATGACAAAATGAACCCCCTCATTTTGTTCCTTTTTAAATTAAATGTTTTAAGAGTTACCAGTTTATTCCAATCAAGATGGCTTCAGGTGTGCCATAATTTTGTCATAAGTAAGACTGTTAGCGCTCTAGTTGTTCTTTAGAACACTCTGGGAAGCTGCAATAGAAAACAAAGGCATCAACTGACAGGCAGCTCCTGTTGAAATATAACAGGAAGATATTTGAGATCACACTTGAAACATGTCCTAATTTTTCTTTCTACAGCACTAACCATAATTTCTATGACAAAATGAACCCCATCATTTTGTTCCTTTTTAAATTAAATGTTTTAAGTGTTACCAGTTTATTCCAATCAAGATGGCTTCAGGTGTGCCATACTTTTGTCATAAGTAAGGCTGTTAGCACTCTAGTTGTTCTTTAGAACACTCTGGGAAGCTGCAGTAGAACACAAAGTCATCAACTGACAGGCTGCTCCTGTTGAAATATAACAGGAAGATATTTGAGATCTCACTTAAAACATGTCCTAATTTTTCTTTCTACAGCACTAACCATAATTTCTATGACAAAATGAACCCCCTCATTTTGTTCCTTTTAAATTAAATGTTTTAAGTGTTACCAGTTTATTCCAATCAAGATGGCTTCAGGTGTGCCATACTTTTGTCATAAGTAAGGCTGTTAGCACTCTAGTTGTTCTTTAGAACACTCTGGGAAGCTGCAGTAGAACACAAAGGAATCAACTGACAGTCTCTGCCCTTGTTGGATGTACATGTTTTACTGAGAATGTCAGACTTCATTCTCACATGACTGAGAAAGATAATGTGAATTTACAGAAAATATGCTCTCATTTTAGCTTCTGGAGCACCTTCCAAAACTGTATGGGACAAGCATGTGAAAATAGTTTTCTCTCAAACATGATTCATGATATCCCAGCAGAAGGTTTTTCACAGGGGTAAAATCACCTTAGAACACACCACAATTCCTGAAATTAGTATGGTACCATCAACAAATGAATTCTAATGTAACTAAAGTCTGTTATCACCCTTTATAGTTCTCCTTTTGGTAACCCTCAAAATCTTCGATTCACTACAATGCATTTCAATAGGGTACTATCATTTATATTGGTCCCAAGATGGCTGCCAGCAATTCCAGGATGAAGTGCTGACAGCCAATCAGATCTCACGATGACATGTGTGGTTAGGCTCCGCCCAGATATATATGTGTTTTCTTTTTCAAATTTCTCAGGAACTACTGAACGGATTTACACTATTTAACCAAAAGGCATGACTCTGAACCAAGGGCTACCTTTTTGCCAAATTTGGTGTAATTCCGTTCAGCAGTTCGGGCTGTAGCTGCGACTAAAGGTTCCTATGGAAAATTGCATGGGGAAAACACATTTTGGAACCCCCCTTTTTTCTCAGCCCCCGCTTGCCGAATTACCCCGAAACTTTCAGGATAGGAGCAGACCAGAGCGGGCCACGAGTTTTGAAAATTTCGCGAAGATTCGTCAACCGGCGCCAAAGTTATTTCAAATAGAATGTTGCGGATTTCCTATGGAAAATAGGTCCTAACTATAACTATCTACTGGCGACCGCCAGTAGGTAATATATATATATATATATATATATATATATAAATATATATATATATATATATATTCACTGAAAAAACCATAGGTTTTAGGGACAGTTATAGTTACTTGGACATTGCACTCGTACAAAACCCGTGAAATTCCCCCGTTATAGTTAGTTCAGCTAACTATAACTCGCGCCCCCGCAATGCACTGCTGATGACGTCACATATTACATCACTCATGACATGGTCACTGACATCACTGATGACATCACTGATGACATCTCAAATGACATCACTGATGACATCATCCAGTGACTGTGTGTTTCTGTAAAGTTTAAATATTTTTAAAATATATAGGAAAAGACGTATTGAAGAATGAGTGGGTGTGTAAGTGTCTGTATGGATGATTTAGTAGGTGCGTGACTGACTCTATAAGTGAGTGATTTAACGTATCTTACTGAATGCATGGGTTAGTGACTAAACTGGGTGAATGTCTGTATCCGTCTGTCTGTTGCTGTGTAAGTGGCTGCATGTGTTTGTGAATAGCTACATGAGTGTCTATATGAGTTATTGAATGCTTGTCTGAGTATCTGTATGGGTGCCTGAGTGTTTGTGTGGGAGGGGTGTGTGCAACTCTGTGCATAGATGTGTGAGTGGGTGATTCACTGGGTGGATGGTTTCAAGAGTGCATCTGTGATAGACTGTATGGGTGGGTAAGTGTGTGTAAGAGTGTGTTAGTGAGTGAATGTATGTCCCAGTGGTACATGTGTGAGTAACTACATATGTGAAAGGCAGTATATATGTGTGTTGGAGTATATAAATAGCTATAAGCGAGAGTGAGTGATTGTGATAGTGGCTGTATGGATGAGTGTGTGCTTGTATCAGTGATTGTATAAGAGCGTAAGAATGTGCTAGTATTTGTATGAGTAAGTGAGCTGGTGTGTGTATAACTGTATAGGTGAGTAAATGGTAGTGTGTTAAATTATTTGCATGACTGACTAGGTGTGTGAGTACCTCTATGGATGAGTGGCGGTTTTTTAGTGTCTATATAGGAGTATGAGTGCATATGATAGTCCTGTACTGAGTGACCGTAAGTATGAGTGACTGTACGGGTGAGTTAGTGGATGTGTGCGTAGACCTAAGAATCAGTGAGTGGGTATGTAGTTATTGGTGTTGGAGTGTCTATGGTTTTGCGAATGGCAGTCTGTAATTTAGAGTGGGTGTATCAAAGGTTATATTGGGGTGTGTGGAGGTGCATCAGATTATCACGTGGATGATGTCATCAGTGATGTCATTTGAGATGTCATCAGTGATGTCATCAGTGATGTCACTGACCATGTCATGAGTGATGTAATATGTGACGTCATCAGCAGTGCATTGCGGGGGCGCGAGTTATAGTTAGCTGGACTAACTATAACGGGGGGATTTCACGGGTTTTGTACGAGTGCAATGTCCAAGTAACTATAACTGTCCCTAAAACCTATGGTTTTTTCAGTGAATTTCAAAGGTTTTTTAAATGCTAATTTGTAACTATAACGTGTCTGAAACCTATGGTTTTTTCAGTGAATTTCAAAGGTTTTTTAAATGCTAATTTGTAACTATAACGTGTCTGAAACCTATGGTTTTTTCAGTGAATTTCAAAGGTTTTTTCAATGACAATTGTTTAATGTATTAATTATTGAAATTTTTTTTTTATATTAATTTACTACATTTTTTTAAACTATTTAATTTCAAATTTTTTATTTAAAAAAAAAATTAATAATTTTTCTATAAATTGAAAAAAAATGTTTTAAAAAATGTTGATATTCTTTTTCATTTTTTTATTTTTTATATTTTTTTAAATATATTTACTTTTTTTTTTAAAAAAGAAAATTTTTTGAAGACGCGCACCCAAAGCGCACCTTCCTCGACTACCACGCGGAACCTAACCTCCATTTTAGGATTCTTGAGTGGATCCGCGTACGGTGTGCGTTGGGTACGCATTTTACTGCGCGTTTGTAACGCGATCCGTACGCGATTTCAAGCGCATACGCACATAATACGTTTACGCTACGCGACGCTTGCACGTTTCCGCGTGACGTCATATATATCTTCTACGCGGTAGGTACGCGAATCCCGCGAAATGTTTTATTTTCTTTAAACATATATATATATATTTAACCTAAATATTAACACAAGAGATTATCTGAGATAATTATATAAATAGTATTTTGGGGGTTTTTAATAAACATTACTTTGAAATCCGTTTTCGCGAAGTCGCGCTGGATGCGTGCTGCGTGCGTGTACTGTACGCGGATCCCATGTGACCATAAAAAAAGAGATTTGATTGGTTCATAACACTTCCTATTCTAAGTATTGAAGGACCCCACCCATTTTAATCACTTTTGTTAGATCTTCCTTGGGACAACATCTTCAGTTACAAGACTTCCATACTTTTCTGTTGGACACCTGTACTGCTGATTTTACAATGGCTTCTGGACAGCAACCTGCCTCCAACTCTGATCATTCATCAGATGATGATTTTGTTGCAGAGCCACCACAACCAGAAAAATACACCTCTGTGGTGTGGAAATTTTTCACCATACCTGAGGGCAAAAAAAGTAAATGCAGTTAAGGTGACCTGCAAAATATGCAGCAGAGTATTATCGAGAGGAGACCCCACAAAAAAATATTCATGTGGAACAGGAAGTATGCTTAAGCATCTCAAGACACTGCATCCAGTGAACCTAGCAAGAGAGGAGTGCCGAAGACTGCGTGTTATTCCAACTGCAGCAGTGGCCAGTACATCTACGGCAGCCTCTTCACCTGGCCATCCTGATATCCGTCCTGAATTTGGCCAGTTAAAAATTGTTTGCATTAAATGTAACAAACTTTTATGCTATGGGGAGCAGTCTATTGACTTAATCTGCACAGCACAAAGAAACCACCGATGCTGATTTTTTTTGGGTTTTCTTTTTCTAAAATGACAGTTTTTTTCATCTTGTTGGCTTTTTTTCATGGTTTTGTTGGTCCCGTTGACTTTTTGTTCCTGATAAAAAATAAATAAAAAAAATAAAAAATTGTTCAAAAAAAAAAAATATATATATAAAACAACAAAACAAAAAAAAAAAGTTCTTTTCAGAACTACCTACTCTGGTTAAAAAAAGAGCTAAATTTTTATCCTAGTGTGTGAAAGTTTAGAAGAATGTATCTGTAGTGCATAATTGACTGAAAGAATGCATTTGTGGTGTATGGTGAATGTATAAGTGCAGAACTATAAGGAAATGCTGCAGCATGACACTGTAAGCTCTTTAGCTGCAATGTACTGCAGTACTTCCGAAGCACAGGCATGCAACATATGTACATAAATATGTTGCAAGTTTCTGCTTCCTTCTGCACTGTGGCTTAAACTGCAGCCATGTGATGACACAGGCACCCTTGCACCACGGTGCAAGGATAGCTGTGTCGTGTAGAGTTTTTTTTGTGCAGGAAGACACAAATTCCTGCACAAAAATCAATAAATGAAGGCATTTCTCTCCTTCTATGTATGCTGTGCATTGTAGCATATATTGAAAGTGAGTAAATGAAGAGAAATAAAACCAATTCTCCAAGTTGTGCCTTCCTTCATCAAATCCTGAAGCTTCCAAAACACTAGTAGCCACTACGTCTCTCTATTGAACACCATGGGGCAGATTTACAAGCCCCTTGCGCCACTTTTGCATCACTTTTAACATGGGAAAAGTGACGCAAAAGTGGCGCAAGGGGCTTGTAAATCTGCCCCCATATACCTATTTTGCAGATATGTGTTCTAAAACTATATCCCATTTTATATGTCTCTAAAATACAACTCTTTGGCAGTTACTGCACATATCTGGTGGGTTTGTTGGCTCCCAGTGACACTCAGTATTCATGTTAACTTTATCGTGTAACTTAAAACACGCACAGAGCATCTTTCTACACATATCTACTACATCCATCTCTCCTTTCTTCACCTCTGTGCAAACACAGGCTATTGTGCATTTTAATACTTAGTTAAACTTACCTTCACAGTAATACAAATAAAAAATGGTACACATTATTTTTCAATTGTTTTTTATAAAATAAATTTCTAAAAATGTTATTTTAGAATTACGATCTGTGAAAGAGAAGAAAAAATAGTTATAATATATAATATTATATTTTTTACAATACAGCATAATTTTATCATTTTACAAATTATTTTGTTTGTCTTTTTTACTGTCATCAGAATAAATTGAAATTCACTAGAAACAGTGTTTTCAATCATACTCATCACATAACAGAGGGCAAAAAAAAAACAATAAATAATATTGTTTTAAAAAACCCAAGACTACATCCAAAAATAACATAGCATATAATGCAAATCACATATATATAAAAATGCTAACTCCTAAGAAAATTTTCAAACGTAAATTTATATACACTGTAAATGTTGTTGGTTAAAAATATATGCAGAGAGAATGTGCAAGAAAAAGTCCACAATTGAAACATACACCTTTCCTCTTGGCCAAATGGTATTGTTGAAGTCCTTTACATTAAAATTGTCCAATAGTAATCGTATTAATACATATTAATAAATTCCTCAGAGGCCAAATTATCTTCCTAAAACTTTGGTTTTAAAAATATTAGGTAAGAATTTGGTAATTCACTTGGCAAACGTTGTTTAAAAACCAACTGAGCATCATTACAATATGTCCAGCCTTTATTACATTTTAGATACACAGTGTAATGTCCAGATGTAGTGGAAGCACCAAGATGGAAAATAATTGCTACTGCAACAAAAGTCCTTCCTGATATTGATAGTTGAGTTGCTACAAAATTTTTTATGAAAGTGTCCAATTTTCTTCCATCAGCTGTACAACGTTGCATCATTAAAATTATATATTGTCCATATTTTTGTATAAATAATGTTGATAACATTTCAGATTTGCATTGGGTACACTTCATGTTTTGATTTGCTGCTTTAACTAGTTTATTAAAAGATACTGATTTACACTCTGGTAATGTCAAATATATAAATCTTTCTGTGTCTATATCAGTGGTACATGTAAACATACAATTTTCACATACATGTTCCCATTTATAACAAAGGCCGAAAAGATTTTCAATGTCTATCCCTTCATTTTCCAATACAGTAAGCATATACATTAAAAATTCCTGAGCATCTTGTTGCATATTTTGTCTAAATTGTGTTGATCCACAACATATATCCAAAACTTGACGAATATCAGAAACGCTTTGCATTTTACTTTTATCAGTCCTCAATTTTTCATAAACAGAATACAACAAGGAGCAAAATATTTTTTCCCGATTCTCCATAATTTGTTGTTGCAAACTTTCAAGAAAAAAACAACATTAACTACTACGTTAGCATAGCAGTTGATACCTGAACTATTTTCAAACTGATAACCAACAATGTCTTCATTAGCGTCCTTTGTCTTCTTGCTTGCAATTACAACATTATCTTTATTTTTTTTCTTTGCTATAACTTTACTACAAATATTGTCATGTGTTCTTTTTCGACCTACCACACGCTTTTCAAATACAGGAAACTGACCTAAATTGGGAGCATACGCTCTTCTTAATCTATTATACTCTTTTACACAGTTTGTATCTGCAATAATCTTTGAGTCATCAAAATCAATCAAAAACAAACCAGATAAACTTCTGACTCTGGACAAAGCAACATATGCCATACCCTCTTTAAACACGGTACTTCCAATGTTCACCAAAGCACTATCTACACTTAATCCTTGAGATTTATGAATAGTCACTGCATATGCCAAAGAAAGTGGAAATTGTTTTCTACGGACATATAAATCTTTTACAAGCAAAAAACGAACTGAACAACGACCAATTTGTTTTACTTCTTCAATTTCATCAAATTTGATTTTTAAAAATTCAATTCCATCTCTTTTTTGATAATTTACAAAATCCACAAGTTTACCCATTGCTCCATTAACTAAACCTTTTTCTACATCCAAATTACGCCTTAAAATTACCCGACAGTTTATACATACATATAGATTCTTTTCTAAACCAGCAGTTTTAGATATTGAATTTTCTAAAGAATGCAATTTTGTTTGCAATTTTTCGGTCAAAATAATAGTGATTCCTTCATGCTCTATTTTATCAATGGCCTCCATTTTTATTATTTCTTCATTTTCGAGCTTCAAAACTTCTATGTTGAATATAGAACACTCTCGCAGTGTTGGCATTAAGCAGATTACAGATTTGGTTTCTGCAATTTTCTTATATATTTTCTCCTGAACTATATTTTCATTTGGAAACAAATTCAAAAGTAACCGACTCTGTAAAGCCTCTTTCCCATGTTCTGTCAGTACTCCAATTCTTACATCTTGAAGAATAGTTCCATAATCAACATCATTTGCCTGTCGCATATTCGTAATGAGTTCTTTGTATTCAAAATATGACCAAATGTTAACGTTTCCAACACTACCCATAGACTTTCTGGTGTCTTCATGCACAAGCGTTTTAAATACTGGTTGTCCTTTTACGGGAGTAAGTTGCAGTAGATCTCCAAAAACTATAACATGTTTTCCTCCAAATAACACATCGTACTCTGTTTTAAGAATTTGCTGCATTCTTAAATGCACAAAAGCAAGCATTAAGTTTGAGACCATGCTTACCTCATCAATAATCAGAAGTTTCATTTTCTTCAGCACTCTTGAAACTTCATAACAAGCTTCTCCAGATAGCTTATGATATTCCAATTTGTTTTCATGCTCCACAGGTAGCATCAGTAAACGATGTAATGTAATTCCTTTAATGTTGTGTGCTGCCAACCCAGTAGGAGCAGTTACAACACAAGACAAATGTGACTCAGTTATTTTGTGTAGATAACTGGTCATTACTTTTATTAAGAAACTTTTTCCTGTTCCAGCTTGTCCACTCACATACATCCGGATAGGTTCAAAAGATGTGCATGAGCATTCTTTGTTTTCATGAAGTAATCCATGGTCAATCTGTTGCTTCACTTGCTGATATATTTCTTGTTGTTCAACATTTAGTTGTTCTTCCAAGTTTGTTAAGTCCATAATATCTTCTCGACCTTGAAGCATTGCTGTTTCAACTTCCTTCATAGCAATTGCTGCTTCATTTTCAACAATTGGTTGTCCTAGTGGATCTTCACTGATCGCAGCAGAAGTTTGACTGTCTTGAGAACTGTCTCTAGCAATCTCAGCTGCAATAGTAGCTTCTTGGTCAATTTCATCGTTCAACATCTTTACATAATTTGCAAAAACAGTGCATTGTATGGTATCTTTACAAGCATTGAAGGAATCTTCATAACTCTGAAATTCTCCAAGTAATTCCAATTCTGAACGCCACGGTTTGAACAGTTGCAAAAGTGCAAAATAGTAAAATTCTCTTTTATCAGTAGTGTCACAACTCAGTTTTCTGTGATTAATCAAATTTCCTTTCCTTTGTTTCACCAAACATCCTTCGGAACCAATTACTGCATATTTTCCATCAGTGATGTTTTCTGTAGTATTCCGTTTAAAAGTGTAGTTTTGCAGCACTTCATAGAGACATATGTTCTCAAGATGATGACTTCTATTTGGATAATATGTGTCCAACATATTTGTTTTCACAATATCTGTACTTTCCGGCTCTTTTTCTGCTAAATATTCAATTTCTTGAACAGATTTAAGTACTCGATTTCGCGTTGCAGCAAGACCTAGACTCACCCAAATGATTCTTCTAGATTTTGAGTATAAACTTGCAGATGATAACCGATCTGAGCATTCATACGCTCCAATTTCTCGATGGGATAACATCTTCAAACTGAAACTGTATAATTTCTTACTTAGACTCTTCTCGTGAGAAATCTCTTCCCACATTTCTTTCAATTCTGTCTTTTCAGATTTTGTTATATAAGATGTCACATACCGGGCAACAGCAATGGAATTATCCGCAACATACTGAATATCCATATTAGCATTCCACATTGAGAGAATAACAGGATTATAATCATTTATATATTTTGATTCTTCACTTCTTCTCAAATTGTATGTATTTTTTGGAGACTTTCTAGTGATGGTATGTCTCATAGCTGACATAAAACTGTTTACTCTTCCTTTGGATATTACAGGACGTGGAAATCCAAAACGACATTTGGTATAAAACTTTTCCTTACACTTGTACTTTCGTCGACAGTATTTTCCGCATCGATGGCTTTGGAATCGTAAAACTTGTTGTTTTAAGTTGTTTTCTTCTGTTCTTTTGGGTATAGCACATGTGGCATATTCTTCAATAAAAGACAAAACAGTATCATCAGAATCAGTTCCGAATTTAGGAGCATCTTTGATCCATATCAGCATATGTATATGAGGAGCACCTCTAGCTTGATACTCCTTTCTCCCAAAAAAATCCAGAACTTCTCCAAGAGGAGGATTTTTTTATTGCAGATAAAAGACATCATAGCTTCAAATCTATGATTAAAATACCTGCACACATTAACAGGATCCAAAGAGCACAATTCTCCAGGTGTCTTGTATTCAATATTTTTTACATTTGAATTTGCCTCACGAAGAAATTCAAGTAAATCATCCCAAGCGTATTCAGCACAGCTTAGGGTAAGAAACCATGTAGGAGTTCCTAAGTTCCTTAGCATGCATTTAAGTTCTCCATGACGACGGTACCAATACTCATTAGTACCACGCTGACATGCCATCAAATTAATCAACTGAGAT
Source organism: Calotriton arnoldi (assembly GCA_963921515.1). Taxonomy (NCBI): domain Eukaryota; kingdom Metazoa; phylum Chordata; class Amphibia; order Caudata; family Salamandridae; genus Calotriton; species Calotriton arnoldi. Next base: position 329,662 of record CAWUFW010013778.1, read on the forward strand.
TCTAGATGATCGTCTCTCTGATGTACTTTATCCATAAATTGCTTTGCAGAAACATTTTGAAAATGTACTCCTGTTTTCAAAATGTGGTTGACTGCATATGAAAGTCCAGATAAGTCACTCTCAAACAAAAGATGAAATATATATGGGATACATTGTCGAAACCTTGGATCTTCTGCATACAATCTTGTTGTCCGATATTCAGATGCAGGAATCTGCACAGGTCGTTCATCATATCGTCCACCTTTTCCAGTTGGAAAAAGCTGCGGAAAACAACGAGCTTCCAAACTTTTCTCCCATACACTGATGGGAGTACCCTTTGCTTCCTTCATTTGGAATAACTCAATAGTATTTCCCATCACTTCTTTTGAATGAAGTGGATGTACACTATAATGTTCATAGATTTCTTCATTTTTCGACATGTCCACTTTTTCAATTTGACCACTTGACGTTTCAGTGTCATCATCTAAAAGTATTTCTTCTTCTTCCACATACACATTTTTATAGTACTCATTGTTTTTTATTAGATATAATGTTGCCTTTTGCACTTTTCTAACATCCACTAATTCTTGCCAGATTTTCTTACTCTTAGTAGGAACACCATTAACTAGAATAACTAATGGTTCACTTTCTACATTCTCTACACCAATAGTGTCAATATTTTTCTTTAAATCCAGTGGTAAATATACAACTCTTCCTTTTAATCCTCTCTGTAAATCACTCGGAGGCAATTTACCTGTTTTTGGCTCCATACGAACAATAGCCTGAAATGGGTGTACACATTGAATCAAAATAGACTCATACGTGTTTAAATCTATTAGTTCCGGAGGAATAGTTATCAACTCTAGATCATTATGAACAGCTCTAGCAGGCATTTTATTTTCATCCAATTTGTTATAACAATATTTACAAATACGTTGATCAGTACCCAAATCAAAACAATTCTCTACCCACAAATAAGTTGCAAAATTCTTCCACTCATCATTATTTTGTTTTTCACTTTTAAAATACAGATCAACACTCCTAGTCTGATTTCTATAGTGAGTTCGCCGGCAACAAATACAAGAATAATTTGGCCTTTCACCTGAAATCACCTTAAACTTTGTAATTTGTTCTTCAAATTTTTTTGGAGTAGTATGTTGCACATTCTCTTCAACATTTTCTTCTATCAATGTGTCAGTTTCTGCACTCTCTTCTTCCGGACCAAAGTAACAAAACTCAATTTCATCACAAACCTTCTTCACATCAGATACTGACCCACACAAAAGAGCACTGTTCAACTCATTTAATTTAAGTGCTGGACTTTTTGCATAATACAATCTTCTAACTAACTTCCGCATTTGAGAATGATGTACTGCTAACATCCTAAAATGATGAAAAACACTTTGACATACTTTTCTAGAAAGACAAGCCAGAGAATGACCTTGCAAACCAGTATTTTTTCTCACTCTGCAAGGGTCTAGTCCTTGTAACATCTTAATCTTTTGCTTAACACTTTTTTTAGTATACTCTCGTAAGAAATTGCGTAAAATATCAATAGATTCCTGTCGTACACTACAAATACTACTGCAATCCCAAGTATACACTGGGGCTTTAGGACGTCTCCCTAGAGCTTCATCAGCTATCACTTCTTCTACATTTCTGGGAACCATCTTCTCTTTCTCAATTGCACAACCATTTCTAACCTCATAAGCACGACCACTGGTATCAACTGCATGCAATAAATTATTGGTCTGAAAATAACTCTCTTCATTAAAGAACGGCTCTGAACTTGAACTATGTTTCCATTCACCCAAAAAAAATTCACAAAAATTAGTTCTGTTAATTACTTTTTTCTTCTTACTTTTGGCCTTCAAAAAATGGATTGGTTTATGTAGTGATCGAATTCTATTTAAAACTAAAATAAATAATTTCCTTTTTAATTCCAAAGCTTTTTGAACAATGGATTCAATATACTTTTTCTTTTTATAAAATAGTGCTCTTCTTTTATATTTTTTAACATCTTTAAGCAAGTTAAAAACAACTCTATTATAAAAAATCTTTTTCCTGATTTCTTTATACTGATTTTGCCTTCTTTTACCATTCATTGTATCGTTTGAATGTAATTTTCCATTTACTCCTTTCTTTTTACTCATATTCTTTTTTCTAGTTGAAGCATTGTTTTTACTTTGTACAATTTGTACACTATTTCTAGGCTTTGAAATTTTTTTAAGGAATTCTTTTGTTGTCTTACCGAAAGACTTTTTCTTTTTAGCCACATGATGTTGGTCATCCAATACTTCTTCTGCAGATTTGTTCAAATAATTTTCATTTTGCTGTCGTTTTCTCTTTCTTGATTTTTGAGGCATGATAAGTTTGTTTTAATGATGATAAACAATATCTGTAAGAAATAATTATAAATAAATTAATTTTAATAAATTTACAAATTATACCCTTCAATTACTATAGAAACACATTGCACGTGTTAAAACCTAGCTCACTGTATAAGTAGTTGGGTTGCAAAACAATGATTAGAGTAGTACACGGAGAGTGCCTTGGTGAATTTAAAAGTGATTCAGTTTTTGCACAGTGAATGGATTAGTACATAGTGTTGAATGGGTCACTACAACACTGCAAGGAGAGTTACAGGATGTTTGCTTTAGTGTATGGATACTGCCTGGGGAAATGAAGGTGTGTAAGATAAGTGTGTAAGTGATTAAAGGAGTGCATGCATATTCGATAAAGATTTGTAGCAGTCCATGTGCAGAAGCCAGAATCACTGCATGAGTACTTGTGTACTGATTAAATGATTAGAGTACTGCAAAGAGAATGCCCGGGTGAATTTATAAGCGGTTGGGTTTTGGCAGAGTGAATGCATTAGTACATGGTGCTGAATGGGTCAATACAGGATTGCAAGGGGAATGACAGGGTGTTTCTTGAAGTGTAAGGAGACTGACTGGGGAATTAAAAGCCTTAAACACAAGTGCGTAGATGGTTAGAGGACGACATGTATAGTGGATAGGAGTTTGAAACACTGTATGTGTTAAGGCTCTAAATCACTGAATGAGTATTTGGATAGTAACTGAATGTAAACAGTACTGTAAGGAGAGTGCCTAGGTGAATTTTTAAGTGATTGGGTTTTGGCGCATTGAATGGATTAGTACATGGAGCTGAATGGGTCACTAGAGGAGACTGCTAGAGTGTATAGATACTGACTGGGGAATTGAAGGTGTGAAAAACAAGTGTGTAGGTAGTTACAGGACTACATGCGTAGTGGATAGGTGTTTGAAGCAGTCTATGTGCTAAGGCCTGGGTCACTGCATGAGTAATTGAACACTGACTGAATGATTAGAGTACTTCAAGGTGAGTGCCTGGCTGAATTCATAAGTGTTTGGTTATGGCACAGTGTTTAGATTAGTATATGTGCTGGATGGCTGAGTGGAAGAGTGCATGCGGAGTAACAAGGTGTTTATTGAAGTGTATGGATAGTGCCTGAGAATTGAAGAAGTGAAAAACAAGTGTGTAGGTAGTTACAGGACTACATGCATACTTGATAGGTGTTTGAAGCAGTCTATGTACTAAAGCCTGGGACACTGCATGAGTAATTGGGTACTGACTGAATGATTAGAGTACTTTAAGGTCAGTGCCTGGCTGAATTTATAAGTGTTTGGTTATGGCACAGTGTTTGGATTAGTATATGTGCTGGATGGCTGAGTGGAAGAGTGCATGCGGAGTAACAATGTGTTTATTGAAGTGTATGGATAGTGCCTGAGAATTGAAGGAGTGAAAAACAAGTGTGTAGGTAGTTACAGGACTACATGCGTACTTGTTCGGTGTTTGAAGCAGTCTATGTGCTAAAGCCTGGGACACTGCATGAGTAATTGGGTACTGACTGAATGATTAGAGTACTTTAAGGTCAGTGCCTGGCTGAATTTATAAGTGTTTGGTTATGGCACAGTGTTTGGATTAGTATATGTGCTGGATAGCTGACTGGAGGAGTGCATGGGGAGTAACAATGTCTTTATTGGAGTGTATGGATACTGCCTGAGAATTGAAGGAGTGAAAGACAAGTGTGTAGGTGGTTAGAGGACTTCATGCGTAGAAGATAGGGATTTGTAGCAGTCTATGTGCTAAGGCCTGGGTACTTGTATGAGTACTTGGGTAGTGACTGAATAATTAGAGTACTGCAAGGAGTGTGCATAGGGGAATTTATAAGTGTTTGAGTTTTGACGCACTGATTGCATTAGCACATGGTGCTGGATTGCTGACTAGAGGAGTGCATGGGAAGTGACAGCGTGATTCCTGGAGCATCTAATACTACGAAAACTTGACAACATGACAGGTTTTAAAACGGTTATCTGTCTGCAAAGATATGAACTACCCAAATGCTTCACTAACAGTGGTTGCCCAAATGCACACAGATTCACAGTGTGATTCTAGACAAGCAACACAGTTCCTTGGACCTTTCCAAAACACATTCACTAGTATGGAAGGGGTAAGGTGACAGCACACATTTTACAAAATTCACTACTGCAGTCTACTGTGAATGACTGTCTCATTCTGCGAATGCACAAGCAATGACTGGCTTCTAATACTACGAAAACTTGACAACATGACAGGTTTTAAAGCGGTTATCTGTCTGCAAAGACATGAAGTACCCAAATGCTTCTCTTACAATGGTTGCCCAAATGCAGATAGACTCACAGTGTGATTCTAGACAAGCAACACAGTTCCTTGGACCTTTCCAAAACACATTCACTAGTCTGGAAGGGGTAAGGTGACTGCTCACATTTTACAAAATTCACTACTGCATTCTACTGTGAATGACTGTTTCATTCTGCGAATGCACAAGCAATAACTGCCTTCTAATACTACTAAAACTTGACAACATGACAGGTTTTAAAGCGGTTATCTGTCTGCAAAGACATAAAGTACCCAAATGCTTCTCTCACAGTGGTTGCCCAATTGCATACAGACTCACAGTGTGATTCTAGACAAGCAACACAGTTCCTTGGACCTTTCCAAAACACATTCACTAGTCTGGAAAGGGTAAGGTGACTGCGCACATTTTACAAACTTCACTACTGCAGTCTACTGTGAATGACTGTCTCATTCTGCGAATGCACAAGCAATGACTGGCTTCTAATACTACGAAAACTTGACAACATGACAGGTTTTAAAGCGGTTATCTGTCTGCAAAGACATAAAGTACCCAAATGCTTCTCTCACAGTGGTTGCCCAATTGCATACAGACTCACAGTGTGATTCTAGACAAGCAACACAGTTCCTTGGACCTTTCCAAAACACATTCACTAGTCTGGAAAGGGTAAGGTGACTGCGCACATTTTACAAACTTCACTACTGCAGTCTACTGTGAATGACTGTCTCATTCTGCGAATGCACAAGCAATGACTGGCTTCTAATACTACGAAAACTTGACAACATGACAGGTTTTAAAGCGGTTATCTGTCTGCAAAGACATAAAGTACCCAAATGCTTCTCTCACAGTGGTTGCCCAATTGCATACAGACTCACAGTGTGATTCTAGACAAGCAACACAGTTCCTTGGACCTTTCCAAAACACATTCACTAGTCTGGAAAGGGTAAGGTGACTGCGCACATTTTACAAACTTCACTACTGCAGTCTACTGTGAATGACTGTCTCATTCTGCGAATGCACAAGCAATGACTGGCTTCTAATACTACGAAAACTTGACAACATGACAGGTTTTAAAGCGGTTATCTGTCTGCAAAGACATAAAGTACCCAAATGCTTCTCTCACAATGGTTGCCCAAATGCAGATAGACTCACAGTGTGATTCTAGACAAGCAACACAGTTCCTTGGACCTTTCCAAAACACATTCACTAGTCTGGAAGGGGTAAGGTGACTGCACACATTTTACAAAATTCACTACTGCAGTCTACTGTGAATGACTGTCTCATTCTGCGAATGCACAAGCAATAACTGGCTTCTAATACTACGAAAATTTGACAACATCACAGGTTTTAAAGCGGTTATCTGTCTGCAAAGACATGAAGTACCCAAATGCTTCTCTCACAGTGGTTGCCCAAATGCACACAGACTCACAGTGTGATTCTAGACAAGCAACACTACTCCCTGGACTTTAGCAGGAGAAAAACATTAGTCTTATTAAAAACAAAGACACAACATACAACACCTCACAAATTAATAACTCACCTTTCAAATTAATTTGTTGATTAAGAAGTATGTCAGTCACACACCAGATGTTCTTAAACCAAATGTCTGTACTGCACTGCTCTTAGCAAAACCAAAAAATGGCAAACTTTCCCTCTCTTTCTGCACACATATACATGTAAATATCAAATCACATTACTTCCCACATTAATTCAAAAGCTAACACACATTTCTATTGGTTACACATTTCAAGCCTATCCAATTGATATAACTTTCAACCCTACCCCCAATCTGCTTACAGCCTGTTACCATAGTAACAGTTCATGGAACACTGAACTGAACTCACAGGTCACAAGTTCAGCACACAATGTTGCTAATCCAAACAACAAGTGCGCTTGACTTTTCAAAATATCAGCTTATCCTGTCTAATGTTCCTTTCAAACGCTTTTCATTAACCAATAAGAAACGTGCTCTTGAAACTCAGAAACATGCACCCTACTTTTTAGTCTATAATCTTCTCAAACAGCCAATCATTTTTTTTTCAGTTTTTTTTAAACTGCATCTTATCCACCATTTTAGAAAAACTTTAGTAGTCAAACTGCCATTTCACATACAGACACCTTCTGAGTGCATCCAGACCTCCTTTCAAGATGCTTAGAGTGTGGATTGTGGGACACAGCTATATTTTCTGGAGCCAAAGGTATGCAGAAAACAGTGGCATTGACAAAGACCTAGCTTTGCCAAATGTAGACATTAAATGGATTGGACAGAGAGGATTAAAGTGGCACCAATTGATGCCATTGGTTAAATCCTTTTTGCATCTCCAACACCCTGACCTCATAATTGTGCACTGTGGTGGCAATGACCTAGGCACTTTGACTGGGGTAGGTCTGGAAATGCTTATGAAGGACACCTTTGGAGAATTGATATCACTTTTCCCCCAAACTGACTTTGTATATTCTAATATATGTCAAAGACAGAAATGGAACTGGTCCAATAAATTTTGTCCACAGATTGAGAAAGCTAGGAAACACGTCAATAAAGCTGTTTCTGCTTATCTCAGAGATTATAGAATGGGCTCCATTTACAACAACAATCTGCGTTTTAATATGGACGGCATCTATAGGAGAGATGGTGTACATTTTACAGATGAGGGTAACAGAGTCTTCCTCATCAACTTTAGACTCTGCATCGGTACTTACTTGTAGGTACCAAAATATCCCAAAAAACAGAACGGCTCTTTTTAGAGCCACCCAAGACCTAAACACCTAAACTTCATTTATATCTGAAATTTTTGTACATTTGTTTTTCTTGGATTCGCGCACCCAACGCGTTGGAATCGTGCACCAAACGCGTTAGGGGTCACGCATCCAACGCGTGCACACCAGGGTCTCCTTGGATTCGCGCACCCAACGCGTTTGATTCGTGTACCAAACGTGTAACAGGTCGCGCATCCAACACGTGCACACCAGGGGCCGCGCTGGATGCGCGTCTCCTAATTTTACCGTAAAAAAAAATTAGCACCTTGCACTAATTTGTATTCTCCCCGGGGACCCCATCCCCCGGGGCCTATATACAACGTTGGGAACCGTGGGGGGGGTCCCCAATACCCCCACAGTCCCAGCCGGCTCCCCGCGTCCTACGGGAGCAGGCATTGCTTTTCCACATGGGGAGCAGCTAACATGTTGCTCCCCATGTGGAAAGCAATTGAGTTTGCATTTTGAAAGAGAGAGCAGGTTTCCTGCTCTCTCTTTCAAAATGCAAACCAAGTTTGCTATGACAGGACGGGAGCCGCGAGGCTCCCGTCCTGTCATAGCAAACTACAGTGTCCCGGGGGTAGGCACCCCGGGACACTGCAGGAGCCGGCCCTGGGGGGTGGTGATCCCCAGGGCCATCAAGGGCTTCCAGGAGGGGGCCGCGCGGCCCCCCTCCCAACAATTTCACAGCCCCGGGGAGGTGGTGGTCCCCGGGGCTTCAGGGGTCCAAAACGGACCCCCATTTTTAATTTTTAGTGCCCCGGGGAGGTGGCGGTCCCCGGGGCTGCGGGAGGGCCGAGAGCCCTCCCGCACCATTTATTTTTAAAGCCCCGGGGGTGGCGGACCCCGGGGCTTGGGAGGCCTTAGAGGCCCCCTCATATTATAAATACCCCCCCCATGCCCCCGGGACTTGGCCCACCCGGGGGCCAATTAACATCGAAGCGCGGGAGACCGCGCTTCGATTTTTTTTTTTTCGGCAGGATCCGCGCACCCTGAGCGCATCCTGCCGATTTAAAAAAAAAAAAAATGCTTTTTTTTGCCCAGGGGGTCCTTGTGGGACCCCCTGAGCAGGCCTAGGGGGTTAGGGTGTTTCTACCCTGCCCCCTTTTTGCGCTTTGCGCACTTGTTTCTGTCCCTCGGTTCTACCGAGGGACAAAATGGCTGCCAACACTTCCTGAATCGGAATGTTGACAGCCAGCTGACAGCCAATTAGCATGCAGCTCGTGATCGGGACGGTGCGCGCAGGGTGCGCTGAGGGTACGCGGATCCGACGCGCCCATAGATATATATGTGACTTTACTTGTGAATTTCTCAGGAACTACTGAACGGATTTACACCATTTAAGCAAAAGGCACCAGTCTGAACCAAGGGCTACCTCTTTGCCAAATTTGGTGTAATTCCGTTCAGCAGTTCGGGCTGTAGCTGCGACTAAAGGTTCCTATGGAAAAATGAATGGGGAAAACGCGTTTTGGGACCCCCCTTTTTCTCGGCCCCCGCTTCACGTATCACCCCGAGACTTTCAGGGTAGGAGCGGAGCGGAGCGCCCAACAAGTTGGAAACTTTCACGAAGATTCGTCAACCGGCGCCAACGTTATTTCAAATAGAATGTCGCGGATTTCCTATGGATAATAGGTTGTAACTATAACTATCTACTGGCGACCGCCAGTAGATAATATATATATATATATATATATATATATATATATATATATATATATATATATATATATATATGTGTCTGTAAGTAACTGTATGTCTGTGTGACTGGATGTGTGAGTGGCTGTATTGGTGAGTGAGTGGGCACATTGGTGGCTGTATGGGTGAGTTAGTGGGTGTGTCAGTGGCAGTATGAGTGAGTAGATGTGTGTGTGGCTCTATGGATGAGTGATTGGCTGTGTGAGTACTGGTATGTACTGGTCTGTGAAAGAGTATGTGAGTGTTTTTGTGGGAGTGGGAGTAGGACTGGGTACATTAGAGGTTCTAAGGGGGTGTGATTGGGTGTATGAGTGTTTCTATAGATGATGTCATCAGTGATGTCATTTGAGATGTCATCAGTGATGTCATCAGTGATGTCACTGACCATGTCTTATGTGATATAATAAGTGAGACTGATCCAGCGGTTTACTAGCAACAGATACTCCACTACCATATACTCACCTGGGCCCATACAACTTGCTTCCCCTAACTCTAAGTAGACCGCCGGAACTTTTAGTTTTTAATGATTCTAATACCTCAAGATCTAGTTATTGGTTCTTTAACTAAACCTTTCACTGATCAAACAGTTCTTTCCTCTGGTCAATGGACCAGTTAGGTAAAACTAGTTGATGGTGAAAATTAACATAACCTTATTATACATTTTTTGATAAAAATAAAATAATGACAGACTCGGTAAGCTTTAAAATCTTTATCTAAATTGATGGGTTGTGAACCATCTCAAAGCGTTTCAGTACAAACACCCTCATTCATAAGAGTGCCAAATTCAATCAAAAATTCATTAGAAAATAACAGAAATTCAGATTTCACGCAACAACAATACTCAGAAAGAAGAGGATAGAGAGAAAAGAGAATTTATCAAACGATGAACTTCATAGTTACCACAGTATGGTGTGAAGACCAACCCCCTGGCCAAAGGGCTGGTAAGGGTCCCCAGGACAGATCAGGAGACAAAGACCTCAGGACGGGAAACAGGACAGGATACTTCACTTCTCTAAATACCGACAACTACGTCGCACCCCTCTCTGACACTCTCTTCCTCCTCGTGGTTCTTCCGCGATCTTCTTTCTAACCCACCCAAGTTAAGTAGATGGTTCTGCATTTGATTTCTTCATCAGCATTTCAGAGCATCAGCACCACCCCAGCACCGACAGCATCCCAAGCTCCGAATTGTTTCTGCTGCTTCCTCTCCCAACAAGCTTAGCTTAACTAACTAACTAAACTACTTCAATTATACCCTTCCATAGGCATGTACCACCCATTAATGTTTCATTTTTACAGAATACTAACTTCTGATTGGACAGGCGAGGGGGGATGATCATCACACCATGCTTATACTAACCCTGGGCGAAGTACTACGCTACGCTCGCGTAGTTTGCGAAGTTTGCGCTACTTCGCACAACGCGAATTGCACGTAGCACAGTGCAAACACGCGTAGCGTAGTGCAGCGGTCATTTTTGCTTGCTCGCGGTCCTCAATGTCAAGTTGGCGACCGCGAGCAAGCAAAATGACATCCCGGCGAGACTTTTCCTCGTTCACGATCAGCAACATCAAGTTGCCGATCGCGAGCGTGGAAAATAAACCTCCCGGCGAGATTCTCAACGCGGGGAGGTCAGGTTTCTCACTGCGAGTGGTCGCGTATGCTCGCGACCGCTCGCAATGAGAAACTACCAGTCCGCGTTAGAAAGCTGCCGCTCGAGTAAAAATCTACTCCGAGCGGCAGTAAAAGACAGCTCGCACTGTGCAAGATGCCGTTTTCAATGATTGCACAGTGCGGACAAGCATCCGGCACTGTGCAATCATTGCGAACAGCGCACTACGCAGTTCGCGTAGTGCTATGCGTAGCTCGCGTAGTGCGAACTGCACTTCACATAGCTTCGCGTAGCGCTACTTCGCGAACTACACCCAGGCTTAGCTTATACTTCATTTATTTCTTTAAATCATTGTTTCCATACTCATCCCCTCAAACTTTTATTCCGCCCTTCCTTTCCCATACATCTTTAAACTTTATTAATACAAATGTAACAGTTTTCTGAATACAGTTCCTTCATATGAACTCTTCACCCTCATGTTCCCAGGGCACATCTCCGCCGACCTTGGACGCGTGTCAAGTCCTTAGTCATCCTTTCAAGCCTCCACACGAGGGCGCATGCGTTGCGCCACGTCAGTCTGCTCGACTCGGACAAGTTTAACAGGCCCAAATACGCACTAATATTAAAGTCAAAAGGAGAAATGTTATTCTCAAAAATAAATGATTTCACTGTATACCACCAACCTCTAGTCTAACCCATACCATTTATTATTTCTCTTTCTGCATTTGCGTTAGTGTAAACTCATTTTTTTAATTTCAGCAATAGAGGTGCCATGCATGTGAGCTTTCAAGCGGCCATTTTATAGCTCTTTGCGGAGGTGCCAGAATTTCCCTCCAAGCGTCAGCACGTCATACTATGTAGATGCAGTAGACTTATGCGCAGTAAAGGTCCCGTGTTAAATGCATTCTAGTCCTACGTCCATATTATTGTGGCTATTAAACACACAGGCAAGCTTCATTCTTTTCCCGCGTATGATGGAAATGCATATTATTAATCACAAAATACGTTGTTAGTAATTCGTTAATGTGTTTAAACGAGAGGATTGCTTCCGAGCAAGTCTCGTGTTTGAGTCCTTTCTCCATCAATCCCCTCTCTGATGGCATATTAAGCCATCACAAAATTTCCCATCCATCGCAGATACCAACTTTTAACACTTCTCAGTTTTCTCTATTTGTCCTCTCAAACTTTCATCAATGATTTCGTTTACTTCAAGATCGCGCATCTTCTTATATAGCCTGCCTTTCATTTCTTCCAAACGTATTTCCTCATACTTTCTCTTTCGTGTCTGTCCCTTTCCTTTTCTGTTCAAGTGTACCTTTCCTTTCGTACCTTTTCTACAACATCTATATGTAATCATTATTAACATCACTATCGTTATTATCATAACTAATGGTATTATTATCTGACCTGGAAAACTTTTCCCAAAATTAACAAACCATTTCCCTATTGATGTTATACTTTTTGTTAGTCTTCCCCACTCACTGTCAACCTTCAGTTGGGTCAATCCTTTATGCATTCCCGTAATATTCTCAATATATCCTTTAATTTCTCTGCTCTTGTCCGGAATGTAAGTGCAGCAATGTTGAACTTTCAGCATGCCACAAACTCCACCTTCTTTTGCTAACAATATATCAAGAGCAAGACGGTTCTGTAAAACCATAGATCTAATTGCAACCATTTCTGTGTTAATCATTAAAAATCCTCCTGCAGTATCTGTAGAAAGACCATCAACTAACAAATTTTCTGTGAATTCAGGATGACTCCAACTGAGGGTATCAGTGCACTAAAAATATCTCCTACAATTTCAGAAAAACTAGCCCTTCTTTTACGTGTTAGTCCATTAGAGTTCCCATTGGTTCCACTGATTTTATCTACATGATACATTTTTGGAAAAACTATTCCAAAATAACAGCTTCCGTACCATCTTGCAGGTAACCTGTAATAGGCATTGCACCCACAAACATAATACACTCCTGGAAACACAGGATCAGTTCCCCCTTTTAGTCCCCATCCTCCTAATATTAGGAAGTTATATTCACATTCACTGGAACCAATGTAATTATTGTTATAATCTGTCTTTAACCTATGGAGGCAGAATCTTCCCCTTTTCACAAAGTCCAGGGACATCGCAGCATGAGCCTTGCCACTTGCATAGATTCCCTCCTTCCCAACCCATGGAGGTACATGGGTTTTCTGTGTAGTTGCCTTCCTCATTAAATCCTGTCTCCTTTCTTCTACTAAATTCAAGAAATCTTTTTCTTCTTTTCTTAATGTACATGTTAGATTCTCTTTGTGTACCTGAACTAAATCTATTGAACTCATTGTTATGAAAAATTCACCCATAAACTGTGCGTTTTTACTACTAGCTACTGGATTCATATTCTTTCTAATAGGTAGTTCAGAAAATACTACATCTAAATTAGAATAAAAATACTGCAATCTCCCTGTAGTGTAAAATAAACTTGATAAAATACTACATGACACACCATAGGTTAAAGGTATATGGTGATATGTAATCCCTTCTGATATTGATGAGGGCAACTTCATACATACGTAACAGTTGTTAATTTCCATAGTGCTAACATACTGAAATAACAATTTAATAAACACATTAGAGGACGTATTATAGTCTGACTCATTGTGATAGTTTGCTTCATCTTCCACTCCTATTTCTAATTTAGTTTCTCTTAATCTATCTACCTTAACATTAGTTTCTGTATTATTCTCGTTACTTGTTTTCATTATTAAAGGTACCCCTACTGTTAGGAATAGCCATCCTAATACTGCTAATAAAATACTACAAAAACAAAATCTAAGACACTTTCTTTTTACTCCACATTTTGGTTTTCCGCTAACTTCATTGTCGGCCAGTTTGTTCCTGAGAAAATTTCTTTTCTTTTCTCTTATCTTTTTTTCTTTTTCAGTCTTTGCCCTTCTTTCTGTTCTTAAGGAGGTTTCAATTGGCTTTCGTCAATTTGAGCAATATGGGCTTCTTCTGTCTCATCAGACAGATCCAGGGACTCAAATTCCTCAAGAATGACGTATGTCCACTCTGGAGCCTTGTATTTTTTGTTTAAATTTCTCAATCTTGGACTTCTTCGAGTTATTTTCGCTAAAGTTTGCTTAGGTCTTGTTTGACTTGTGATTTCGTTCACTTGCTCTGGTTTCTTTTCAGATTTTCTCAGGTGATATTTTAGTTTCTTTACTCCAGTTGGCCAATTGTCTCCCTTTCTGACTCTTTTAATTTGTACTGCGTTTTCACCTTCCTTATCTCCTTGTAAAGTTCTTTTTATTTCATTTATTCTGGGCACAATCCGTTCTATTTTTCTGTTTTCTGTGCTTGTACCTTCTTTTGCTTCTTCCTGCTCAGGTTCTACCATATTTTGTTCTACGTCTTCCTGAGCTTGTTCTTTTAATTCTGTCTGATCCTGCTCAGGTCTTACTTCACATCTTTCTTCTTCTGCCTGAGCTTGTTCTTCTAACTCTATCTGGTCTTGTTCAGGTCTTAATTCAAACTTTTCTTCTTCTGCCTGAACGTGTTCTTCTCTTTTTCCCTCCTCAGGTTTGTTTATGTCTCTTTCTGTTTTTACCTGATTGTGTTCTTCTTCCCCTGTCTCTTCCTGACTACCTTCCTGTCTTTTCAGTTCTGTTCTTCTTCTGGTTTCAATAGCATCATCAATTATTTCAATCACTGGGATCCATTCTTCCTGACTTATCTCGGGCTGTTCATCATATGGTTGTCTTTCAGAATCTATCACTCTAGATTCTTCAATTTCCTGATTTACAACTCCTGAAGCTTCAGCCTGCTCAGTCAGTGGTGGCTCTTGTTGCTCTGATGGGCTCGGAACTCTCCTGGTATGACTAGCGTGAATCCAATTGGGCAAACCTGCACACTTCACTGCTGTGGTAGTGACTAGTATGACTTGCCTTGGTATGTCCCACCTTGGATCTAGACACGATTTCCTTGTGTGTTTCTTCACTAGCACCCAATCTCCAGGATTCAAATCATGCGCTTGATCTGGCTGTCTTTCGACTGCATCTTCTCCAACCTGGTGAGAGATAGAACGCATCATTTCAGCCAATCCTTTGCAATAGTCCAATACCAGATCATCAGTTATACTCATTAGCTTATTTCCAGGAATAAATGCCTGTCTCATGGCTCTTCCCATGAGAACCTCATGTGGACTCATTCCTGTTTTTCTGTCTAGAATGCTTCTGAGACCCATCAATACAAGAGGTAATGCATCTGGCCATTTCAGCTTTGTGGATGCACACACCTTTCCCAATCTTGACTTGATTGTGCCATTCATTTGCTCAACAACTCCAGAAGCTTCTGGACGATAAGCACAGTGTAGTTTTTGTTCAATGTTAAACGCAGCACAGATTAATCGAATTATTTCATTATTAAAATGAGGGCCTCTATCTGATTCCAAAGTGACCGGAAAACCAAATTGTGGCACCAACTCCCTCAACAACAATTTTGCAACTGTAAGACTGTCATTTCATCTAGTAGGGTAGGCTTCCACCCATCTTGAGAAAAGGCATACTATGACAAGTACGTATTTCAATCCGTTGCATGGGGGTAATTCAATGAAATCTAACTGTAATCTGGTGAAAGGTTCTTCTGCCTTACCGATTTTTCCCAAGCTGACCACTGACTTTCTACCTGGGTTCTGCTGTTGAAAGGTTAAGCATCTTTGGCAAAGGCTCTCTGCGACTACCCTGGACTTCGGATTATACCAACTCTGTCTGAATAGCCTGATCATTGAGTCTCTCCCTATATGTGTTGCTCCATGGTACACTCTCGCCATTTTTGAAAGCAAACAATCTGGCATGACTGGTCTTCCATCTAGATATACCCATTCTTCATCATGTGGTCTTTTGGTACAGGCTGCCTTTATCCAGATTTCTTTTTCCTTTTCCTCAACTTCTTCCTGTAATTGTCTAATCTCATCCCATGTTTCTGGTACTGAGAAGTACATAAGTTGGCATCTGGTTTCACCCGTTTCAATTTTTAGCGCAGTATTTCGCCACTTGGTCAGCATAATTATTGCAAGCAGTCACATAGTCATTTCCTGACTGATGGGCAGCACATTTTACAACTGCTATCTCTTTTGGCAATTGTAATGCTTCCAACAAATCCTTTACATTTTTGCTGTTTCTGATAGGAGATCCTGAGGAAGTCAGAAATCCCCTTTGCGTCCAAAGCTGGCCAAAGTCATGCACAATCCCGAAACCATATTGACTATCCGTAAATATGGTTACTCTAATTTTTCCCCTTTTTGCATGCCATTGTCAAGGCAACCAATTCAGCTACTTGTGCAGACTTGACCCCAGGTAAACAGGATGCTTCAATTACCCCTGAAATTTTACAAACAGCATATGCAGCACTTAAACCTCCTTCTTGTGTCCTAAGGCAGGAGCCGTCTACAAATAACTCATGATCTGCTTCTTTCAAAGGTGTTTCTCTTATATCTGGGCG
Source organism: Calotriton arnoldi (assembly GCA_963921515.1). Lineage (NCBI taxonomy): Eukaryota > Metazoa > Chordata > Amphibia > Caudata > Salamandridae > Calotriton > Calotriton arnoldi. The sequence goes on from CAWUFW010013778.1 coordinate 345,839, forward strand.
GGGCTTCGTGCATAACTCAGTCACGTCCTAGCAGTCATGATCACTTTCATCTTTCACTTCTTCATCGCAGGGGTCTGATAATAGAGTGGCTGGGTTCAGAATCGTACATCTTATTACAGTCACATTCTCAGCTCCCAAAATCACTCTTTCGTACTTTGTCAAACGACTAGGGGTGAGGTGCTGTGTTCTTGTTCTTGTCAAAAGGATCTCAACCAAGTGTGTTACGAAGGCTTTTATTGGATGTCCCATCACTATCGACTCACTCTGCTCCAGACTCATAAAAGTAGCAGCTACTGCTTTTAAGCAGCCAGGCAATGCTGAAGCTACTGGGTCCAATGTGGCTGAAAAATATGCCACTGGACGTCGGCTCAATCCATGTCTCTGTGTTAAGACTGAAAGTGCACAATTTTCTCTTTCACAACAAAACAAAGCAAAGTCTTTTGAGTAATCAGGCATGCCCAAAACAGGAGCTTCACACAAGCAATTCCTCAGTTTCACAAATGCCTCTAGGCAATCATCATTCCAATCAATTGGATCTTTTGCTCGTTTCCGGATCATCTGTATTAATGGCTTTGCTAGCATAGAAAAACCATTAATCCATTGTCTACAATATCCAACCATTCCCAGAAACATTCTCATTTCTCTCTGAGTCTGTGGCAATTGCATTTCTTTGATTATTTTTATTCTTTCCGGTGTTACTTTTCTAACTCCTCTTTTTATTTTATGCCCTAAATATCTTACTTCTTGTCGACAGAACTGTAATTTTTCTGGAGACACCCTGTGTCCTCCTTCAGCCAAATGGTTCAGTAACACAATTGTATCTGTGACACAATCTTCTCGCGTTTTTGATGCCACCAATAGGTCATCAATGTACTGAACCAGAACAGAATTTCCAGGCATAATCAATGATTCTAGCCACTTTTTCAAGATCTGATTAAAAATTGAAGGACTTTCTGTGTACCATTGAAGAACACGACACCATGCGTAAATCCGATCTTCAAATTTAAACGCCCTTCCTTTCCCATACATTTTTAAACTTTATTAATATAAATGTAACAGTTTTCTGAATACAGTTCCTTCATATGAACTCTTCACCCTCATGTTCCCAGGGCACATCTCCGCCGACCTTGGACGCGTGTCAAGTCCTTAGTCATCCTTTCAAGCCTCCACACCAGGGTGCATGCGTTGCGCCACGTCAGTCTGCTCGACTTGGACAAATTTAACAGGCCCAAATACGCACTAATAATAAAGTCAAAAGGAGTTATTCTCAAAAATAAATGATTTCACTGTATACCACTAACCTCTACTCTAACCCATACCATTTATTATTTCTCTTTCTGCATTTGCGTTAGTGTAAACTCATTTTTTTAATTTCAGCAAAACAGGTGCCATGCATGTGAGCTTTCAAGCAGCCATTTTATAGCTCTTTGTGCAAGCGCCAGAATTTCCCTCCAAGCGTCAGCACGTCATACTACGTAGATGCAGTAGACGCATGTGCAGTAAAGATCCCGTGTTAAATACATTCTAGTCCTACGTCCATATTATTGTGGCTAGTAAACACACAGGCAAGCTTCATTCTTTTCCCGCGTATGATGGAAATGCATATTATTAATCACAAAACACGTTGTTAGTAATTTGTTAATGAGTTTAAACGAGAGGATTGCTTCCGAGCAAGTCTCGTGTTCGAGTCCTTGCTCCATCAAGACCATAAGCAGTGCATTGCAGGGGAGTAAATTATAGCTAGCTCAGGTAACTATACCTCCTGAATTTCACTGTATTTCTATTAGGCCTGGGCGGTAAATTCCGTTCCGCTCGCGGAATTTGCGGAATTTGGGTAATTTCGCGTTCCGCGGAGAACGCGGAATTGCCAAAAATTCCGCGATCCGCGGCTTCGCGGAATTTTTTGCTTGTTCGCGCTTTCAAAGTGCGTGTTCGCAAGATATTTCCCCCCAAGCACGCAAACAGCGTTCGCGAACAGGAAAAAAGCTTCGCGAACGGGCGGAACAAGCAATTCCGCGTGTTCGCGGAACTTTTGCGTGCTCGCGGAGATTTTTTACCGTTTTGCGGAACTTTGCGTAACGCGACTACGCAAATTCCGCCCACCCCTAATTTCTATGAGTTAAATCTGAGCCTAACTATAATGTCCCAGCAACCTTTGGTTTTTTCAGTGAATATCTAAGGTTCTTTTTAACGCTATTTCCTAACTATAACATACCTGTAACCTTTGCTTTTTTCAGTGAATTTCTACGGTGTTTAAATGCTATTTCCTAACTATAACATCCACGTAACCTTTGGTTTTTTGGTAAATTTCACTGTTTTTTTATATAAATTTTACTACAATTTGACTGATAAGTACAATTACTAATATACATTTTTACAAGTTCATAAATCAACTTTATTCATATTATTTATTTTGAAACAAAAATTAAGGTAAGATAACTTATTTAGTCTTTCTATAAATGGAATGCACCAAGTCTTTCTTTTTTTCTCATTGATTTTATGGATCCATGGATCAATTTCCAACCACAAGCACACATTCAATAGCAAAACAATACATTTAATACAAACATATGCTATTGCAATTTCAATAAGTGCATCACTGCCTGTGTGTGGGTGTGTGAGTGGCTTTGTGAGTAACTGTGTGAGTGAGACTGGTTATATGGGTGTGTGAGTGGGTGTATTAGTGTCTGTGTGGGTGTGTAGGTAGGTGTGGGAGTGGTTGTGTATGTGTGAGTAGGAGTGTGGGTGGATGTGGGGGGGTGTGAGTAGTTTTGTTGGTGTGTAAGTGGTTTTGTGGGAGTGGGAGTGGCTGTATGTGTCTGACTAGGTGTGTGAGTGGCTTTGTGTGTGAGAGTGATTGTGTGGGTCTGTGGGTATGTATGTGAGTGCCTGTGTGGGTGTGTAATTGGGTGTGAGAGTATCTGTGTGTGTCTGAGTGGCTGTGTGGGTGTGTGAGTGGTTGTATGGGTGTGTGAGTAGCTGTGTGAGGGTATAGGTGGTTCCGTGAGTATGTGAGTTGCTGTGTGGATCTGTGAGTAGCTGTATGAACTGTTTTGTGGGTCTGTGAGTGGGTGTGTGAGTGGCTGTAGGGGTGTGAGTGGGTGTATGAGTGGTTGTGTCATTATGTAAGTGGGTGTATGAGGGTATTGTGTGGGGGTGTGAGTGGATGTATGGATCTGTGAGTGGGTGTGTGAGTAGCTGTAAGGGTGTGTGAGTGGTTGTGTGGGTATGTAAGTGGTTGGGTGAGTGGGTCTGTGAATATGTATGGGAGTAGCTGTGTTGTTTTGTGAATGGGTGTGTGAGTGGGTTTGTGGGTCTGTGTGTGGGTGTGTGAGTGGCTGCATATGTTTGTGAGTTGTTATCTTGGTGTATAAGTGGGTGTGTATATGTGTTAGTGGGTGTGTAAGTACTTGTGTGAATGGCTGTGTGGGTCTGTGAGAGGGTGTGTGATTGCTTTTATAGGTCTGTGAGTGGGTGTGTGAGTGGCTGTATGTGTGTGTGAGTGGGTGATTGAGTGGTTGTGTGGGTGTGTGAATGGGTTTACATGTTTGCAGGAGTGCGAGTGGCTATGTGGATTTGTGATTGGGTGTATGAGTGGTTTTGTGGGTCTGTGAGTGGGTGGGTGTGTGAGTGACTGTATGGTTGTGTGAGTGGCTACATGTGTGTATAAGTGGTTGCATGAGTAGGTGTATGAGTGGCTGTGTGGGTCTGTGAGTGGGTGTTTGACTGGTTTTGTGGGTCTGTGAGTGTCAATGACTGTGTGGGTGTGTGAGTAGGTATGTGATTGGTTGTGTGGGTGTGTAAGTGGGTGTGTAAGTCTGTGAGTGAGTGTGTGAGTAGATGTGTGAGTATGTGTTTTTTTAATTGGATCTAGATCCACGATCCACCGCTGAGCACATAGGGGTCGCACTGAGCACCAGGGTGGCTTTGTGCCCTAAAAAATCATTTTTGGACAATTTGTTACCTATGAAGAGTGCCTTACAGACTCCTCCATCAGTCGCATCGGGTCAGGGAACCTCTACCCTGACCCCTTCTATCACTTTTAAATTTTATTGTTTCCCCAGGAACCAAGTGCCAATGCACAAAATGACAGCCACAACTTTCCTCTAAGATTACGGCCAGCCAATCACAGCATTGCTGTTGGCACGTGGCTCCACGGATCTGCTCCGGTGGATCTGCAGTGGATCCATGTCTCTAGATATGCATAGACTTTTTACTTTAATGACTCTAAAACTACTGAACAGATTTACACCAAATTGAAAAAACAATCTTTTCTGTCCAAGATCTAGCTTTCTGCCAAATTTGGTGTAATTCCATTGAACAATTCAGGCTGTAGTTGTGTCTAAAATCCCCATGGGAGATTGTATGGGCAAGATGCATTTTGGGACCCCTGTTTTTCTCAGCCCCCGCTTTACAGATCACCTCAAAACCTTCCAGACAGCAGCTGAAGGTACTGGCAGACTAGTTATGAAAATTTTGAGACAATTTATCAAATGGCACCCAAGTTAATAGTAAAAGAAAAAACCCTCTTCCTATCGAAACTGAAGGCCAAATGTATGTAGGTTTAGCAGTTCGCAAATCGGTTGCTATGTGCTTTGCGACCACGATTTGGAATAATTGGTATGTTCGAAATCCATTCACAAGCTGAGAATAGAGAAGTGACTGGATTGCGAGTTCCTAAATTTTGTGACCCTCTTGAGTGAATCGCCATTAGGAAATACCAAATAGTGAATTCCAAATGGTATGCTCAATACAGTTGCAATTAGCAATTGCGAAACTATTCGCAATTTAGCACGTTCAAATTAGCATCAAGTCAGAATAGGTGGTAATTGACTGCAACCTACAAAAAAAGACCCAAAAGGAATCAGGATGTTTCTAAAATGGCGGTATTATATGTTAAAGCAAGAAGAATGAGGATTTTGGTTTAGCTGAGGAGGACGACAAGGAGACAATATTCAGAGTCACGGTGACCATCTTCAACCAAACAGAGGAGGAAATCTATCACAAATACAGGCTGAGTAGTGCTGTAATTTTAGATCTCATTGCACTCCTCAGAGCACATCTTGAAAGCAACACACCACACAGTAATTCCATCCCCACACATGTGAAGATTCTGTACTCACTACACCTGTTAGCATCTGGTAGTTACCAGGGTGTCACTGCTCTCTCTAGTGGTGTGTGTCAAAGTGCATTGTCATGTTTTTTTCAGGCATTCTTTGATGCCATGTTAATATATATCAAGAAATACATATATCTACCTCGTAATGCAACTGAAATCCAAACCACAAAATTGGATTTTTATAGGATTGCCAATTTTCCCCATGTGGTAGGGTGTGTGGATGGTACACATGTGCCCATATGCCCACCATCGCACCTGGAATATATTTTCAGAAACCGCAAAAACACATTCACTTAACATACAAGTTTTGTGTAACGCACACCACCTCATCACTGACATTGTATCACAGTACCCCGTAAGTACCAATGATTCCTTTGTGTTCAGGCAGAGTGGCATTTCCCGACAGCTAGAACATGGGGAATTTGATGATGGATATCTATTCGGTAATGCAGCGCACTGCAATGTGTGAAGAGTTGTATAGTGACATTCATGTTGTGACTAGACTCTCATGTGCATGTCTTCCACAGGTGACAGTGCGTATGCCTTATGACCCTGGATACTGACACCATACCTTTCACCTAATAACCCCATTGAGCAGTGCTACAATGTTGCACATAAATGCACCAGAGTGATAAATGGGCACATGTTTAGGCTGTTGAAAAACAGATTTTGGTGTTTACATTAGATCAGAGGAGCACTACAGTATGCACCAGAAGCATCATGTAAAATGATAGCAACTTGTGCAGTGCTGCATAACATTGCCACCAGGAGAGGACTACACATCACAGGGTCAGACATTGAGTCTAAAGACGATGATATTGCACCTGCAATACAGCAGCGAGCAGAAGAAAGGAGATCAGTGAAGGGAAGACATAGACGGGACCACATTACCAACAATTATTTTGGAAGGTAAGTCATCAATTATAATGCATTTAATCATGTTAACAACATTTGTTGATGCTTGGCAGCAAATGTCCTTTAATGACTGGTATGTACTTTCATTTCTTCATTAACAAACTAAGATTTAGCAAATTATTCAATGCTGGTTAATCCACCAGATATGACCATTATCAAATATGAGAAGCACACAAAAAGACAACATCAATGCTTTCTGCCCCTGCAGCCTCGGTGGTGTACTCTCATGATGTGTGGCAGCATGTATCTAGTATCTTTGAATATAGCATCAGTAGTGGACAGGCTACTGATGCTAGAGCGGTCCTTGCTCCCCTGACGGTCACCAGCTGTACCACTTGCAATGCGGTCTGTTTGCATTGCTTTAATGGCTGTTGTGTTCAATTGCAAAACCCTTGCTATGTCACCACTGAAATTGCCCATTTCAACTTGGACATTAACTGTCCTCCTCCACAGGATAGTTGTGGCATGTGTCAATCTGCTAAATGAACGCCTTAGAGTGTCATTCTGGTAACATTGTGCGTCTCCCAGCGCTTTTGGTTTGTGTCAGTGTCTGCTAGTTGTACACACAACTTTTCTATTGCAGCTGTCATGCTGTCCATCTTGATGTCCATTTGTCTTTGATTTTCTGCCAATTGTCAGGACACATTGGCAAATCTAAACAACATTGTTTTTTGCATGGTCTATAACTTCCTGTACATGATTTTTATTTGCTTTTGTTGCAGGTGGTAAATTTGTAACATGAAGTTCTCAATGCCTCCAAACACCTAGGTTCTGTCAACTGTTTGTTGAATGGACAGGATTGGCTGTGAGACAGATCATTGCCTAGGTCATGGTCGACCATGTCCCAAAAGGTACTGCTGGCATGGTCTCACTACAGGAGCTAAATCTATGCTTGGTTGTGGTTGACCAGCAACCTCCTCTCCTGACGCAGGCTGTGGTGTACATACAGCACCACTGTTGTGCCTATGTGATGTTGAGGGTCCACAGTATGTCTCATTTTGATCATCCACCTCATTTATATGAGTTGCATCACCTCCCTCTGACTTAGCCTGTTCTCCCCCAGACTCCTTATTATCATGTTGACTTGTCATTCTTTGTAAATGTTGCGCCCTCCTTGCCTCAAAACACACAACTTTCAGCAGAAGTCTGCACAAACGCCTCTCAGTAGGCTTCCTGGTTTGAGGGTCATTCACCTGATCCAGGAAGTACTTTCTGTACTTGAGGGGGCGTGTGCAATTTGTGAATACATTTGCCAATTGTGAATCGCAATTAGCGATTCTATTCTCAGTTTAGGAAATTACTACTTGCGACCCTCACATTTGCAACTCGCATGATTTGGGAGTCGTGATTGAGGACGCACAACCATACAGACATTTCAGTTTGCAATTTCCTAATTATGAGTTGCTAAATATCGCAATTAGAAAATCACAAAACTGAGTATTCGTACATCTGGCCTTAGGGTCCTAACTATAACTACCTACTGGCGACCGCTGGTAGGTATATATATATTTCAGAGATCATAATGCATTTCAGAATGTTGTTTATTTTTCCTTGCACATGCACACATTGTGTGTGCATGAACAGCACAAGGTTGTGTTATGGCGTCACATTTGCGCTACAGTGATAGAACGAATATCCACAATTGAATTTTGATTTATTAGTGTGATGTATAACATTAATATTGCTCATCAAAATTAAGTTTTACACATTTTGCGCATTGAAATGCAGTCTGTGAAAATATAAGAATTGTATAAAATGATTTTAACCCTTTCCATGCGTCGGACGTCCGGGAGCCATCCGATGTCACGGTGGGCGTGTGCGTGGGACGGCTCCCGGCCGTCCTAGCACCCACCCACGGGGGAAGCGCTGGCGCTCCCCCCATGGGCCACCCCTAAAGCTGCCCCCACCTGCAATTGAAGGGGAAGCCCTTCCACTTCACCCCCCTCTCCCCCCCACCGCATCATGTAATGACGTCAGCGCGCCTCGCGCGCTGACATCATTACATGATACCGGACGCGCTGGAAGCCATTTGCTTCCAGCGCGTCCAGCAGGTAAGAGGCTATTTTGTCCTCGGGGAGGGTGGGGGGTGCATTTTAAAAAGGCATCGGAGGAAAGGAAAGTGTTTTCCTTTCCTCCGATGTCTTTTTCAAGCATTTCTGCTGCACGATCGCGTATGGGGCGCGATCGTGCAGCAGGAATGCTTTTTTTTTTTTAAGGGCCTTTTGTTTCGGGGAGCGGCCCCTTGGGCAAGGGTCGCTCCCCTTGGGGGTGCAAATTGTGTGGATGGGTCTTCCCCCCTTGGGGGGCAGATCTATAAATATTTTTTTTAAAAGGCAGTATGTGACCACTAGGCCACCAGGGAATTTTTTATTTAATTTAAAAAGTGCCTTTGTGTCGGGGAGCGGCCCCTTGGGCAAGGGTAGCTCCCCTTGGGGGTGCAAATTGTGTGGATGGGTCTGCCCCCCTTGGGGGGGGCAGATCTATAAATAAAAAAATTTAAAAAGGCAGTATGTGACCACTAGGCCACCAGGGAATTTTTTATTTTATTTAAAAAGTGCCTTTGTGTCGGGGAGCGGCCCCTTGGGCAAGGGTCGCTCCCCTTGGGGGTGCAAATTGTGTGGATGGGTCTTCCCCCCTTGGGGGGGCAGATCTATAAATATTTTTTTTTAAAAGGCAGTATGTGACCACTAGGCCACCAGGGAATTTTTTATTTAATTTAAAAAGTGCCTTTGTGTCGGGGAGCGGCCCCTTGGGCAAGGGTCGCTCCCCTTGGGGGTGCAAATTGTGTGGATGGGTCTGCCCCCCTTGGGGGGGCAGATCTATAAATAAAATTTTTTTAAAAGGCAGTATGTGACCACTAGGCCACCAGGGAATTTTTTATTTTATTTAAAAAGTGCCTTTGTGTCGGGGAGCGGCCCCTTGGGCAAGGTTCGCTCCCCTTGGGGGATAATTTTTTTAGTAGTGGTCTGCACCCCTTGTGGGGGCAGATTGAATTAATATATATATTTCAAAAAGTCGCTGTGAGCCCACTAGGCCACCAGGGTTTTTTTTTTTTTTAAATATGTTTTTGGGGAGCGGCCCCTTAGGCAAGGGCTTCTCCCCTTTGGGAATCATTTATTGTGGCCGTTTCTGCCCCCCTTGGGGGCAGATCGGCCTTGTTATTCTAGGCCCATCTGCCCCCAAGGGGGGCAGAAGCCATTGGATACCAGGGATTGTTTGTGTTGTTGGGGAGCGGCTCCTTTGGGCAAGGGTCACTCCCCTTGGGGGATCATTTATTTTGGCTGTTTCTGCCCCCTTGGGGGCAGATCGGCCTTGTTATTCTAGGCCCATCTGCCTCCAAGGGGGGCAGAAGCCATTGGATACCAGGGATTGTTTGTGTTGTTGGGGAGCGGCCCCTTGGGCAAGGGTCGCTCCCCTTGGGGGATCATTTATTTTGGCTGTTTCTGCCCCCCTTGGGGGCAGATCGGCCTGGTTATTCTAGGCCCATCTGCCCCTAAGGGGGGCAGAAGCCATTAGACACCAGGGATTGTTTGAGTTGTTTGGGAGCGGCCCCTTGGGCAAGGGTCGCTCCCCTTTATGGGGTATTTATTGTGGTCATTTCAGTCCCCTTTGGGGGCAGATCGGCCATATGTTTTCAGGCCCATTTGTGCCCTAGGGGGGCAGAAGCCACTAGACACCAAGGCTTTTTAAATGTTGGTGTTGGGGAGTGACCCCTTGGGCAAGGGTCACTTCCCCTTTATAAGGGTGAATTTTTTGGCTGTTTCTGCTCCCTGTGGGGGCAGATTGGCCTATGCTTTTAGGCCCACCTACCACCTTTGCTTGGCTGGTGGATAGTGTGTGGACTAGTGCATTATTTGCATATGTGATTGTAATGTGTTTTTTCTCCTTTTTATTCTAGTGGAAAGCTTTTGATTCTTGTTTGCGGTTTCGGCAGTGGTTGATCTGCAGTTTTGCGTAGTTGCATTTTTTTGGTAAGAAAAACATTTTCGTTGTGTTTACTCCAATTGAGTATTAATGTCATGCATGAATGAATTTTTGTAAGTGGTGTCATAATAGCAGCATATTTAGTTAGTGTTTTGTGCATGAAATTCTTTGCGATGTGTTTTGCGTTGTCTTATGTGTAATTTTCTTTTTTTTCTTTTTTAGTGGGATACTGTTGGTCCTTACTGTGACTGTGAGGAGTAGGTGGTGGTGAGTCTAGCTGCTTCTGGCAAGCGAGTGGTATAGTGTTGGAGTATATAGGTCTTTGTGCCAAAGCTACATTTTGTTTATTTCTTGTTTTACAAAGGGTTTGTTGTTGTTGACTTGTTTGACAAGTTACCTTTATTAGTAAGCATTATGGCTAGCCGTAGAATTACTGCTCAGCAGGTGGTTGGTATGCTTCTTGAATCTTCCTCTGAGCAGGATTATGAGACTGACAGTGCGTCTGAGGGAGAGGAGGGAGGGGAAGTTTCAGGCAGTGAGTTTTCTCTCCACATGGAATCATTGGATGATGAAGCTACTCTCAGTGCGGATGAAGCTACTCTCAGTGCGGATGAAGTGCCTGTTTTAGAGGAGGACACTGATGTGCCGATGGTGCAAGAGGCATCTGGATTGCAGCCTGGGGCTTTAAGGCTTCCCATTGGAAGTGCTGGACTCTGGGTTGATCCAAACATGGTCCAGCCGGTGTTGCCTGCCGTTAGTGGTGATGCAGGGTGTAGAGTGGATTGTGAAATTTTTTTGCCTATACAGTTTTTCAGTTGTTCATGGATGATGTATTTTTGGGTGAGATTGTTGAGCAGACTAATTTGTATGCTGAACAGTTTTTGAGGGACAACAGTGCCAGACTTAGGCCCCGCTCTAGAGCTACCCGGTGGACTCCCACAAATCTGGATGAGATGAAGAAGTTTTTGGGTTTGACTTCTTTGATGGGCTTGATAAGGAAGCCGTCCCTGGCTTCATATTGGTCTACCAGTCCCTTGATGGCAACGGCCATATTTCCTGCAATTATGAGTCGTGATCGGTATTTACTTTTGCTTCGGATGCTGCATTTTGTTGATAATGCTTTGGCGTTGCCACGAGATAACCCTGACTGTGACTGTCTTTTTAAGATTTGGCCTGTTCTTGATCACTTTGTAGATCGATTTTCAGAGATCTATACTCCAGGCAAAGAAATAACTGTTGATGAGTCTTTGGTCCTGTTCAAGGGCCATTTGGTTTTAGGCAGTACATTCCTAGCAAGAGGGCACGTTATGGAATTAAGATGTATATGTTGTCTGAGAGTAGGACAGGATATGTCTATAATTTCCGGGTGTACACTGGTAGGGATTCCACTATTGACCCCCCTGGTTGTCCGTCCACTTTTGGAGTTTCAGAGAAAATTGTGTGGGATCTTGCTAGAGGAATGTTTAACAGAGGCCACCATTTGTACCTTGATAACTTCTACACTGCTGTGCCATTGTTTAAGGAATTGTTCAAAGTGGACACTTTTGCTTGTGGCACAATCCGCTCTAACTGTAAAGGTTACCCAAAAGAGCTTGTTTGCAAAAAGCTTCAGAGGGGACAGTGCAGTGCCTTGCGTAGTGAGGAACTGCTAGCTGTGAAATTTGTGGTCAGGAGGGATGTGTACATGCTGACTACCATTCATGATGAGAGTACTTCACCTGTGACTGTTTGGGGTCAGGTTGCTGAAGTGCGCAAACCTGTGTGCATTGTAGACTACAATAAGCACATGGGTGGTGTCGATAGAGTAGATCAGAGGTTGGAACCTTACACTGCTATTTGTAAGATTTACATTTGGTATAAGAAGTTGGCCATCCATCTCTTCAATTTAGCAACTTTCAATGCTTTTGTTGTGTACAAGGAGTGTTCTCCTGCGTCAAAGATGACTTTTGTTCAGTTTCAGGAGTCTGTGATAGGCAGCCTTGTTGTTGTGGAACAGGCAAGTGTTCCTAGAGTTGGAGTGGTGGAGGATGTGGCTAGATTGAAAGATCGCCACTTTCCTGATTTAATTCCTCCCACGCCCAAAAAAACAATCCCTGTAAGAGATGTAGAGTCTGCTTGCGAAGAGTTGTGTAGAAGGAGAGTCCTATGCACTGTGCCGATTGTCCTTTTAATCCTGGGCTGTGTGTGCCCACATGTTTCAGATTGTATCACACTCAAAAGAGTTTTTGGGAGCAACCGTGAGTCTAATAGTGTACTGCCTGGTCTGTATGGTTTTATATAGTTGTTCAGTTTCACGTTTGGCAATAGAATGATGTCTTTAGTTACTGCTGTTGTTTTGTAGTTATAGTTTTGTATCTAGTTGCAATTGGTTTGTGTTTTCTTTCTTGTTAAAAATAAATTATGATGGTGTGCGTGGACTGGCGCTTGGCTGGTGGTATGCGTGGACTGGCGCTTGGCTGGCGGTGAGTGGACTGGCGCTTGGCTGGCAGTGTGTGTGGATTGGCGCTTGGCTGGCGGTGTGCGTGGATTGGCGATTGGCTGGCGGTGTGCGTGGATTGGCACTGGGCTGGTGGTGTGCGTGGACTGGCGCTTGGCTGGCGGTGTGGAGGATTGGCACTTGGCTGGCGGTGTGCGTGGACTGGTGCTTGGTTGGCGGTGTGTGTGGACTGGTGCTTGGCTGGCGGTGAGTGGACTGGCGCTTGGCTGGCGGTGTGCGTGGACTGGCACTTGGCTAGCGGTGTGCGTGGACTGGTGCTTGGCTGGCGGTGTGCGTGGATTGGCGCTTGGCTGGTGGTGTGCGTGGAGTGGCACTTGGCTGGCGGTGTGCGTGGATTGGTGTTTGGCTGGCAGTGTGCGTGGACTGGCGCTTGGCTGGCGGTGTGTGAGTAGTGACTTGCTGCTGGTCACTACACACACTGCTAGCTAAGCGCCACTCCACACAATCCGTGAGCTGGTGTGGTTGCTGTGTCAGGAATGTGGACGTGTGAAAGTGATGGGCCCTTGAATGGCGCTGTCTGCTGGTGTGAGTGTTGTAATGTGCTGGGTCCACGGCTGGCGGTGTGAATGGTTTTGTATGTGTCACACATTTGAAAGGTGTATGAATGGCCTGTAAAGAGGTTGGTGCCTTGTCGTGGCTTTACAGCTCACGAGCTGTGAGTCAATGATTCAGTTTTTCGTCCTTTGAATTATTAACAGTGCATTTCATTTTTGTGAAATCTCTGGTTAATACAACTGTATATACTGAACCATCACTCACCCTCATGCCAAATCCAACCGATATGTATGTGTGCTTGAGGAATAGGTGGTTGTGCAGAAATATTTGTCTTTTCTATCTTTCTCAAGCGGGTGTACCTTGTCCCTTTTTGTAAATGTTGTAATGTGTTGGTTTTGTGCCTGGTCGTGTGAATGGTCTTGTGTGTTTCACGTATGAAAGGTGTGTGAATGGCCTGTAAAGCGGTTGGGGCCTTGACGTGGCTTTACAGCTCACGAGCTGCGAGTCACTGGTTCCGTTTTTGTCCTTTCAATTATTGACAGTGCATTTCATTTTTGTGAAATCTCTTGTTAATAAAATTTTATATACTGAACCATCACCCGCCCTCGTGCCAAATCCAACCAGTATGTGTGTGTGCTTGAGGAATACATGGCTGTGCAGTAATCTTTGCTTTTTTGTCTCTCTGCCAAGGTGTACATTTCATCTAAGAAATACCTACCAACTGTAGATATTGTTGTAAACTAAACACGCATGGGATTACATGGTGATGTCTCTCTTGTGGATCCCAACAAGTTATCTTACCCACAATGTCCTGCAAACCTCAAAATGTGACTGTCACATTTTCCTTGCATTATTGTGCCAAAATGTTCACGCTGCAGAAAGAAACAACACATTTCCTACCCCCCAGCATTTCTCCAAGTATCCCATTTGAAATGGTACCTCACTTGTGTGGGTGGGCCAAGTACCTGCGGCAGGGAAGGGCCCAAAACCTAGTGAGGTGACATCACAATTACCTATCACAAACCAACCTGGTTTTGCAAGGGGGGTCCCATGAGTTTTTGGCCCTGGGCTCGGCGGCCATCTAGGGAAACCTATCAAACCCACACATTTCTGAAAACTAGACACCCGGGGGAGTCCAGCAACGTATGGCTTGCGTGGGACCCCCAGCATTCTCCTACCCAGAATCCCCTGCAAACCTCAAATTTAGCTGAAAAAATCACTTTTTTCTCAATTTTCGGTGTGGGAACGTTCTGGAATCTACATGGATCCAAAAATTTCCTCACACCCAGCGTTCCCCCAGGTCTCCCGATAAAAATGGTAGCTCACTCGCGTGGGTGGGTCAAGGACCCGCGACAGGCAAGGGCCCAAAACTTAGTGAGGCGACATCAAAATTACCTATCACAAACCAACCTGGTTTTGCAAGGGGGTCCCATGAGTTTTTGGCCCCGGGCTCGGCGGCCATCTAGGGAAACCTACCAAACCCACACATTTCTGAAAACTAGACACCCGGGGGAGTCCAGCGAGGTATGGCTTGCGTGGGTCCCCCAACATTCTCTTACCCAGAATCGCCTGCAAACCTCAAATTTAGCTGAACAAAATCACTTTTTTCTCAAATTTCTGCTTGGGAAAGTTCTGGAATCTGCGTGGATCCACAAATTTCCTCCCACCCAGCGTTCCCCCAGGTCTCCCTATAAAAATGGTACCTCACTTGTGTGGGTAGGCATAGTGGTTGCAACAGGAAATGGCCCAAATAGTACTGTGGAGACTTCAAAATTACCTATAACAAAACTACCTGATTTTGGTGGGGGGGCACCTGGGGTTTTGGCCCCGGGCTCGGTGGCCATCTTGGGAAACTACCAAACCCAAACATTTCTGAAAACTAGACACCCGGGGGAGTCCAATGAGGTATGGCTTACGTGGATCCCCCAACGTTTTCCTACCCAGAATGCCCTGCAAACCTCAAATGTAGCTGAAAAAAACACATTTTCCACATATTTTTGTGTGGAATCACCATGCCGGCACAAATGTCCTATCCCACAGCATTCCCCTGAGTCTCCCGAGTAAAATGATACCTCCCTTGTGTGGGTGTCCATTGCAGAATTGGCTAAAAACGTATTTTTAAAAAAATGTACCGCTTAGAATTCTCGGTGGTATACCTTTAATCCCTTTGTTTTGGGCTCTTCCCAGTCACAGGCCCTTGCCCCACCCACACATGTGAGGTATCATTTTACTCGGGAGACTCAGGGGAACGCTGTGGGTTAGGACATTTGTGCCGGCATGGTGATTCCACACAAACATATATGTGGAAAATGTGTTTTTTACAGCTACATTTGAGGTTTGCAGGGCATTCTGGGTAGGAAAACTTTGGGGGATCCACGTAAGCCATACCTCATTGGACTCCCCCGGGTGGGCGTGTGCAAGGGTCGCTCCCCTTGGGGGATAATTTTTTTAGTAGTGGTCTGCACCCCTTGTGGGGGCAGATTGAATTAATATATATATTTTAAAAAGTCGCTGTGAGCCCACTAGGCCACCAGGGTTTTTTTTTTTTTTAAATATGTTTTTGGGGAGCGGCCCCTTAGGCAAGGGCTTCTCCCCTTTGGGAATCATTTATTGTGGCCGTTTCTGCCCCCCTTGGGGGCAGATCGGCCTTGTTATTCTAGGCCCATCTGCCCCCAAGGGGGGCAGAAGCCATTGGATACCAGGGATTGTTTGTGTTGTTGGGGAGCGGCCCCTTGGGCAAGGGTCGCTCCCCTTGGGGGATCATTTATTTTGGCTGTTTCTGCCCCCCTTGGGGGCAGATCGGCCTTATTATTCTAGGCCCATCTGCCCCCAAGGGGGGCAGAAGCCATTAGACACCAGGGATTGTTTGTGTTGTTGGGGAGCGGCTCCTTTGGGCAAGGGTCACTCCCCTTGGGGGATCATTTATTTTGGCTGTTTCTGCCCCCTTGGGGGCAGATCGGCCTTGTTATTCTAGGCCCATCTGCCTCCAAGGGGGCAGAAGCCATTGGATACCAGGGATTGTTTGTGTTGTTGGGGAGCGGCCCCTTGGGCAAGGGTCGCTCCCCTTGGAGGATCATTTATTTTGGCTGTTTCTGCCCCCTTGGGGGCAGATCGGCCTGGTTATTCTAGGCCCATCTGCCCCTAAGGGGGGCAGAAGCCATTAGACACCAGGGATTGTTTGAGTTGTTTGGGAGCGGCCCCTTGGGCAAGGGTCGCTCCCCTTTATGGGGTATTTATTGTGGTCGTTTCAGTCCCCTTTGGGGGCAGATCGGCCATATGTTTTCAGGCCCATTTGTGCCCTAGGGGGGCAGAAGCCACTAGACACCAAGGCTTTTTAAATGTTGGTGTTGGGGAGTGACCCCTTGGGCAAGGGTCGCTTCCCCTTTATAAGGGTGAATTTTTTGGCTGTTTCTGCTCCCTGTGGGGGCAGATTGGCCTTATGCTTTTAGGCCCACCTACCACCTTTGCTTGGCTGGTGGATAGTGTGTGGACTAGTGCATTATTTGCATATTTGATTGTAATGTGTTTTTTCTCCTTTTTATTCTAGTGGAAAGCTTTTGATTCTTGTTTGCGGTTTCGGCAGTGGTTGATCTGCAGTTTTGCGTAGTTGCATTTTTTTGGTAAGAAAAACATTTTCGTTGTGTTTACTCCAATTGAGTATTAATGTCATGCATGAATGAATTTTTTGTAAGTGGTGTCATAATAGCAGCATATTTAGTTAGTGTTTTGTGCATGAAATTATTTGCGATGTGTTTTGCGTTGTCTTATGTGTAATTTTCTTTTTTTTTCTTTTTTTGTGGGATACTGTTGTGTACAAGGAGTGTTCTCCTGCGTCAAAGATGACTTTTGTTCAGTTTCAGGAGTCTGTGATAGGCAGCCTTGTTGTTGTGGAACAGGCAAGTGTTCCTAGAGTTGGAGTGGTGGAGGATGTGGCTAGATTGAAAGATCGCCACTTTCCTGATTTAATTCCTCCCACGCCCAAAAAAAACAATCCCTGTAAGAGATGTAGAGTCTGCTTG
The DNA here is from genome assembly GCA_963921515.1 of Calotriton arnoldi. Classification (NCBI taxonomy): domain Eukaryota; kingdom Metazoa; phylum Chordata; class Amphibia; order Caudata; family Salamandridae; genus Calotriton; species Calotriton arnoldi. The sequence continues at coordinate 362,808 of CAWUFW010013778.1, forward strand.
CGAAGAGTTGTGTAGAAGGAGAGTCCTATGCACTGTGCCGATTGTCCTTTTAATCCTAGGCTGTGTGTGCCCACATGTTTCAGATTGTATCACACTCAAAGAGTTTTTGGGAGCAACCGTGAGTCTAATAGTGTACTGCCTGGTCTGTATGGTTTTATATAGTTGTTCAGTTTCACGTTTGGCAATAGAATGATGTCTTTAGTTACTGCTGTTGTTTTGTAGTTATAGTTTTGTATCTAGTTGCAATTGGTTTGTGTTTTCTTTCTTGTTAAAAATAAATTATGATGGTGTGCGTGGACTGGCGCTTGGCTGGTGGTATGCGTGGACTGGCGCTTGGCTGGCGGTGAGTGGACTGGCGCTTGGCTGGCAGTGTGTGTGGATTGGCGCTTGGCTGGCGGTGTGCGTGGATTGGCGATTGGCTGGCGGTGTGCGTGGATTGGCACTGGGCTGGTGGTGTGCGTGGACTGGCGCTTGGCTGGCGGTGTGGAGGATTGGCACTTGGCTGGCGGTGTGCGTGGACTGGTGCTTGGTTGGCGGTGTGTGTGGACTGGTGCTTGGCTGGCGGTGAGTGGACTGGCGCTTGGCTGGCGGTGTGCGTGGACTGGCACTTGGCTAGCGGTGTGCGTGGACTGGTGCTTGGCTGGCGGTGTGCGTGGATTGGCGCTTGGCTGGTGGTGTGCGTGGAGTGGCACTTGGCTGGCGGTGTGCGTGGATTGGTGTTTGGCTGGCAGTGTGCGTGGACTGGCGCTTGGCTGGCGGTGTCTGTGCAGAGTAGGTGGTGGTGAGTCGAGCTGCTTCTGGCAAGCGAGTGGTATAGTGTTGGAGTATATAGGTCTTTGTGCCAAAGCTACATTTTGTTTATTTCTTGTTTTACAAAGGGTTTGTTGTTGTTGACTTGTTTGACAAGTTACCTTTATTAGTAAGCATTATGGCTAGCCGTAGAATTACTGCTCAGCAGGTGGTTGGTATGCTTCTTGAATCTTCCTCTGAGCAGGATTATGAGACTGACAGTGCGTCTGAGGGAGAGGAGGGAGGGGAAGTTTCAGGCAGTGAGTTTTCTCTCCACATGGAATCATTGGATGATGAAGCTACTCTCAGTGCGGATGAAGCTACTCTCAGTGCGGATGAAGTGCCTGTTTTAGAGGAGGACACTGATGTGCCGATGGTGCAAGAGGCATCTGGATTGCAGCCTGGGGCTTTAAGGCTTCCCATTGGAAGTGCTGGACTATGGGTTGATCCAAACATGGTCCAGCCGGTGTTGCCTGCTGTTAGTGGTGATGCAGGGTGTAGAGTGGATTGTGAATTTTTTTTGCCTATACAGTTTTTTCAGTTGGTCATGGATGATGTATTTTTGGGTGAGATTGTTGAGCAGACTAATTTGTATGCTGAACAGTTTTTGAGGGACAACAGTGCCAGACTTAGGCCCCGCTCTAGAGCTACCCGGTGGACTCCCACAAATCTGGATGAGATGAAGAAGTTTTTGGGTTTGACTTCTTTGATGGGCTTGATAAGGAAGCCGTCCCTGGCTTCATATTGGTCTACCAGTCCCTTGATGGCAACGGCCATATTTCCTGCAATTATGAGTCGTGATCGGTATTTACTTTTGCTTCGGATGCTGCATTTTGTTGATAATGCTTTGGCGTTGCCACGAGATAACCCTGACTGTGACTGTCTTTTTAAGATTAGGCCTGTTCTTGATCACTTTGTAGATCGATTTTCAGAGATCTATACTCCAGGCAAAGAAATAACTGTTGATGAGTCTTTGGTCCTGTTCAAGGGCCATTTGGTTTTTAGGCAGTACATTCCTAGCAAGAGGGCACGTTATGGAATTAAGATGTATATGTTGTCTGAGAGTAGGACAGGATATGTCTATAATTTCCGGGTGTACACTGGTAGGGATTCCACTATTGACCCCCCTGGTTGTCCGTCCACTTTTGGAGTTTCAGAGAAAATTGTGTGGGATCTTGCTAGAGGAATGTTTAACAGAGACCACCATTTGTACCTTGATAACTTCTACACTGCTGTGCAATTGTTTAAGGAATTGTTCAAAGTGGACACTTTTGCTTGTGGCACAATCCGCTCTAACTGTAAAGGTTACCCAAAAGAGCTTGTTTGCAAAAAGCTTCAGAGGGGACAGTGCAGTGCCTTGCGTAGTGAGGAACTGCTAGCTGTGAAATTTGTGGTCAGGAGGGATGTGTACATGCTGACTACCATTCATGATGAGAGTACTTCACCTGTGACTGTTTGGGGTCAGGTTGCTGAAGTGCGCAAACCTGTGTGCATTGTAGACTACAATAAGCACATGGGTGGTGTCGATAGAGTAGATCAGAGGTTGGAACCTTACACTGCTATTCGTAAGATTTACATTTGGTATAAGAAGTTGGCCATCCATCTCTTCAATTTAGCAACTTTCAATGCTTTTGTTGTGTACAAGGAGTGTTCTCCTGCGTCAAAGATGACTTTTGTTCAGTTTCAGGAGTCTGTGATAGGCAGCCTTGTTGTTGTGGAACAGGCAAGTGTTCCTAGAGTTGGAGTGGTGGAGGATGTGGCTAGATTGAAAGATCGCCACTTTCCTGATTTAATTCCTCCCACGCCCAAAAAAACAATCCCTGTAAGAGATGTAGAGTCTGCTTGCGAAGAGTTGTGTAGAAGGAGAGTCCTATGCACTGTGCCGATTGTCCTTTTAATCCTGGGCTGTGTGTGCCCACATGTTTCAGATTGTATCACACTCAAAAGAGTTTTTGGGAGCAACCGTGAGTCTAATAGTGTACTGCCTGGTCTGTATGGTTTTATATAGTTGTTCAGTTTCACGTTTGGCAATAGAATGATGTCTTTAGTTACTGCTGTTGTTTTGTAGTTATAGTTTTGTATCTAGTTGCAATTGGTTTGTGTTTTCTTTCTTGTTAAAAATAAATTATGATGGTGTGCGTGGACTGGCGCTTGGCTGGTGGTATGCGTGGACTGGCGCTTGGCTGGCGGTGAGTGGACTGGCGCTTGGCTGGCAGTGTGTGTGGATTGGCGCTTGGCTGGCGGTGTGCGTGGATTGGCGATTGGCTGGCGGTGTGCGTGGATTGGCACTGGGCTGGTGGTGTGCGTGGACTGGCGCTTGGCTGGCGGTGTGCGTGGATTGGCACTTGGCTGGCGGTGTGCGTGGACTGGTGCTTGGTTGGCGGTGTGTGTGGACTGGTGCTTGGCTGGCGGTGAGTGGACTGGCGCTTGGCTGGCGGTGTGCGTGGACTGGCACTTGGCTAGCGGTGTGCGTGGACTGGTGCTTGGCTGGCGGTGTGCGTGGATTGGCGCTTGGCTGGTGGTGTGCGTGGAGTGGCACTTGGCTGGCGGTGTGCGTGGATTGGTGTTTGGCTGGCAGTGTGCGTGGACTGGCGCTTGGCTGGCGGTGTGTGAGTAGTGACTTGCTGCTGGTCACTACACACACTGCTAGCTAAACGCCACTCCACACAATCCGTGAGCTGGTGTGGTTGCTGTGTCAGGAATGTGGACGTGTGAAAGTGATGGGCCCTTGAATGGCGCTGTCTGCTGGTGTGAGTGTTGTAATGTGCTGGGTCCACGGCTGGCGGTGTGAATGGTTTTGTATGTGTCACACATTTGAAAGGTGTATGAATGGCCTGTAAAGAGGTTGGTGCCTTGTCGTGGCTTTACAGCTCACGAGCTGTGAGTCAATGATTCAGTTTTTCGTCCTTTGAATTATTAACAGTGCATTTCATTTTTGTGAAATCTCTGGTTAATACAACTGTATATACTGAACCATCACTCACCCTCGTGCCAAATCCAACCGATATGTATGTGTGCTTGAGGAATAGGTGGTTGTGCAGAAATATTTGTCTTTTCTATCTTTCTCAAGCGGGGTGTACCTTGTCCCTTTTTGTAAATGTTGTAATGTGTTGGTTTTGTGCCTGGTCGTGTGAATGGTCTTGTGTGTTTCACGTATGAAAGGTGTGTGAATGGCCTGTAAAGCGGTTGGGGCCTTGACGTGGCTTTACAGCTCACGAGCTGCGAGTCACTGGTTCAGTTTTTTGTCCTTTCAATTATTGACAGTGCATTTCATTTTTGTGAAATCTCTTGTTAATAAAATTTTATATACTGAACCATCACCCGCCCTCGTGCCAAATCCAACCAGTATGTGTGTGTGCTTGAGGAATACATGGCTGTGCAGTAATCTTTGCTTTTTTGTCTCTCTGCCAAGGTGTACATTTCATCTAAGAAATACCTACCAACTGTAGATATTGTTGTAAACTAAACACGCATGGGATTACATGGTGATGTCTCTCTTGTGGATCCCAACAAGTTATCTTACCCACAATGTCCTGCAAACCTCAAAATGTGACTGTCACATTTTCCTTGCATTATTGTGCCAAAATGTTCACGCTGCAGAAAGAAACAACAAATTTCCTACCCCCAGCATTTCTCCAAGTATCCCATTTGAAATGGTACCTCACTTGTGTGGGTGGGCCAAGTACCTGCGGCAGGGAAGGGCCCAAAACCTAGTGAGGTGACATCAAAATTACCTATCACAAACCAACCTGGTTTTGCAAGGGGGGTCCCATGAGTTTTTGGCCCTGGGCTCGGCGGCCATCTAGGGAAACCTATCAAACCCACACATTTCTGAAAACTAGACACCCGGGGGAGTCCAGCAACATATGGCTTGCGTGGGACCCCCAGCATTCTCCTACCCAGAATCCCCTGCAAACCTCAAATTTAGCTGAAAAAATCACTTTTTTCTCAATTTTCGGTGTGGGAACGTTCTGGAATCTACATGGATCCAAAAATTTCCTCACACCCAGCGTTCCCCCAGGTCTCCCGATAAAAATGGTAGCTCACTCGCGTGGGTGGGTCAAGGACCCGCGACAGGCAAGGGCCCAAAACTTAGTGAGGCGACATCAAAATTACCTATCACAAACCAACCTGGTTTTGCAAGGGGGTCCCATGAGTTTTTGGCCCCGGGCTCGGCGGCCATCTAGGGAAACCTACCAAACCCACACATTTCTGAAAACTAGACACCCGGGGAGTCCAGCGAGGTATGGCTTGCGTGGGTCCCCCAACATTCTCTTACCCAGAATCGCCTGCAAACCTCAAATTTAGCTGAACAAAATCACTTTTTTCTCAAATTTCTGCTTGGGAAAGTTCTGGAATCTGCGTGGATCCACAAATTTCCTCCCACCCAGCGTTCCCCAGGTCTCCCTATAAAAATGGTACCTCACTTGTGTGGGTAGGCATAGTGGTTGCAACAGGAAATGGCCCAAATAGTACTGTGGAGACTTCAAAATTACCTATAACAAAACTACCTGATTTTGGTGGGGGGCACCTGGGTTTTGGCCCCGGGCTCGGTGGCCATCTTGGGAAACTACCAAACCCAAACATTTCTGAAAACTAGACACCCGGGGAGTCCAATGAGGTATGGCTTACGTGGATCCCCCAACGTTTTCCTACCCAGAATGCCCTGCAAACCTCAAATGTAGCTGAAAAAAACACATTTTCCACATATTTTTGTGTGGAATCACCATGCCGGCACAAATGTCCTATCCCACAGCATTCCCCTGAGTCTCCCGAGTAAAATGATACCTCCCTTGTGTGGGTGTCCATTGCAGAATTGGCTAAAAACGTATTTTTAAAAAATGTACCGCTTAGAATTCTCGGTGGTATACCTTTAATCCCTTTGTTTTGGGCTCTTCCCAGTCACAGGCCCTTGCCCCACCCACACATGTGAGGTATCATTTTACTCGGGAGACTCAGGGGAACGCTGTGGGTTAGGACATTTGTGCCGGCATGGTGATTCCACACAAACATATATGTGGAAAATGTGTTTTTTACAGCTACATTTGAGGTTTGCAGGGCATTCTGGGTAGGAAAACTTTGGGGGATCCACGCAAGACATACCTCATTGGACTCCCCCGGTTGTCTAGTTTTCAGAAATGTTTGGGTTTGGTAGTTTCCCAAGATGGCCACTGAGCCCGGGGCAAAAACCCCAGGTGCCCCCCCCCAAAACCAGGTAGTTTTGTAATAGGTAATTTTGAAATCTCCACAGTACGATTTGGGCCATTTCCTGTTGCAGCCACTATGCCTACCCACACAAGTGAGGTACCATTTTTATCGGGAGACCTGGGGGAACGCTGGGTGGGAGGAAATTTGTGGATCCATGCAGATTCCAGAACTTTCCCACACTGAAATGTGAGAAAAAAGTGATTTTGTTCAACAAAATTTGAGGTTTGCAGGGGATTCTGGGTAGGAGAATGTTGGGGGACCCACGCAAGCCATACCTCGCTGGACTCCCCCGGGTGTCTAGTTTTCAGAAATGTGTGGGTTTGGTAGGTTTCCCTAGATGGCCGCCGAGCCCAGAGCCAAAAACTCATGGGATCCCCCTTGCAAAACCAGGTTGGTTTGTGATAGGTAATTTTGATGTCGCCTCACTAGGTTTTGGGCCCTTGCCTGTCGCGGGTCCTTGACCCACCCACGCGAGTGAGGTACCATTTTTATCAGGAGACCTGGAGGAACTCTGGGTGGGAGGAAATTTGTGGATCCGCGCAGATTCCAGAACTTTCCCACACAGAAATTTGAGGAAAATGTGTTTTTTTGGACAATTGTTTAGGTTTGCAAGGGATTCTGGGTAACATAACCTGGTGACAGCCAGTCAAGTCACCCCATCCTGGATTCCCCTGGGTGTCTAGTTTTCAGAAATGTATAGGTTTGCTAGGTTTCCCTAGGTGCCGGCAGAGCTAGGGTTAAAAAAGTACAGCTAGGCACTTTGAAAAAAAAGGGTCATTTTTCACTGTGAAAATGTGGTGTGTCCACGTTGCGTTTTGGGCCGTTTCCTGTCACGGCACTAGGCCTACCCACACAAGTGAGGTACCATTTTTCTTGGAAGAATTTTGGGAACGCAGGGTGGGTGGAATTTTGTGGATCCACGCAGATTCCAGAACTTTCCACCACAGAAATGTGAGGAAAATGTGTTTTTTTTGACAATTTTTTAGGTTTGCAAGGGATTCTGGGTAACAGAACCTGGTGACAGCCAGTCAAGTCACCCCATCCTGGATTCCCCTGGGTGTCTAGTCTTAAAAAATGTATAGGTTTGCTAGGTTTCCCTTAGTGCCGGCAGAGCTAGGGTTCAAAAAGTACAGCTAGGCACTTTGCAAAAAAAGGGTCATTTTTCACTGTGAAAATGTGGTGTGTCCATGTTGCGTTTTGGGCCGTTTCCTGTCGCGGGCACTAGGCCTACCCACACAAGTGAGGTACCATTTTTCTCGGAAGACTTTGGGGAACACGGGGTAGGTGGAATTTAGTGGATCCACGCAGATTCCAGAACTTTCCAACACAGAAATGTGAGGAAAATGTGTTTTTTTGGACAATTTATTAGGTTTGCAAGGGATTCTGGGTAACATAACCTGGTGGCAGCCAGTCCAGTCACCCCCTCCTGGATTCCCCTGGGTATCTAGTTTTCAAAAATGTATAGGTTTGCTAGGTTTCCCTAGGTGCCGGCAGAGCTAGGGTTCAAAAACTACAGCTAGGCACTTTGCAAAAAAAGGGTCATATTTCTCTATGAAAATGTGGTGTGTCCACGTTGTGTTTTGGGCCGTTTCCTGTTGCGGGCACTAGGCCTACCCACACAAGTGAGGTACCATTTTTCTCGGAAGGCTTTGGGGAACATGGGGTGGGTGGAATTTTGTGGATCCACGCAGATTCCAGAACTTTCCACCACAGAAATGTGAGGAAAATGTGGTTTTTTGGACAATTGTTTAGATTTGCAAGGGATTCTGGGTAACAGAACCTGGTGACAGCCAGTCAAGTCACCCCCTCCTGGATTCCCCTGGGTGTCTAGTTTTCAAAAATGTATAGGTTTGCTAGGTTTCCTTAGGTGCCGGCAGAGCTAGGGTTCAAAAACTACAGCTAGGCACTTTGCAAAAAAAGGGTCATATTTCTCTATGAAAATGTGGTGTGTCCACGTTGTGTTTTGGGCCGTTTCCTGTTGCGGGCACTAGGCCTACCCACACAAGTGAGGTACCATTTTTCTCGGAAGACTTTGGGGAACATGGGGTGGGTGGAATTTTGTGGATCCACGCAGATTCCAGAACTTTCCACCACAGAAATGTGAGGAAAATGTGGTTTTTGGACAATTGTTTAGATTTGCAAGGGATTCTGGGTAACAGAACCTGGTGACAGCCAGTCAAGTCACCCCCTCCTGGATTCCCCTGGGTGTCTAGTTTTCAAAAATGTATAGGTTTAGTAAGTTTCCCTTAGTGCCGGCAGAGCTAGGGTTCAAAAAGTACAGCTAGACACTTTGCAAAAAAAGGGTCATTTTTCACTGTGAAAATGTGGTGTGTCCATGTTGCGTTTTGGGCCGTTTCCTGTCGCGGGTACTAGGCCTACCCACACAAGTGAGGTATCATTTTTCTCGGAAGACTTTGGGGAACACGGGGTGCGTGGAATTTAGTGGATCCACGCAGATTCCAGAACTTTCCACCACAGAAATGTGAGGAAAATGTGTTTTGTTGGACAATTTATTAGGTTTGCAAGGGATTCTGGGTACCCCATCCTGGATTCCCCTGAGTGTCAAGTTTTCAAAAATGTATAGGTTTGCTAGGTTTCCCTAGGTGCCGGCAGAGCTAGGGTTAAAAAACTACAGCTAGGCACTTTGCAAAAAAAGGGTCATTTTTCATTGTGAAAATGTGGTGTGTCCACGTTGCGTTTTGAGCCGTTTCCTGTGGTGGGCACTAGGCCTACCCACACAAGTGAGGTACCATTTTTATCGGGAGACTTAGGGTAACACAGAATTGTAGAGCAACTGTTATTACCTATTGACTTTTGATGCAATTCTGCCTTCCAAATGAAAGACAATGTGTAAAAAAGACGTCATTTTGAAAAATGACCTATAATTCTCATGCTAGTATGGGTACTCCCAATTTCGGAAATGTGCAAATATCTACTGTTTCTAAACTCTACATTTTGTTTCCATTTCAGAAATACATAGGTGTCTTTCATACCGATTTTTCCATGTATACATTTTCCCAGAATAATTGCTATATACCCGGTACATAATAAAAAACCATTGCAAGATGCTGCTCAGTTATTGCCTCTGGGTTCGTCAGGTTCTTGGTGAACATACAAGTCCTATATATCCCCACAACCAGAAAGGTCCAGCGGATGTAACGGTATATTGCTTTCAAACAGCTGTCATAATTAGAAGAAGTTACAGGTGAAAACGTTGACACAAATGGCTGTTTTTTTCAACTAATTTTCAATTTTTTCTATATTTTACTGTTAGTTTCTGTAAAGAAACCTTGAAGGATCTACCCAAATGACCCCTTGCTGAATCAGAATTTTTTTTAATTTTCGAAAATGTATAGCTTTCCAGGATCCATTATTGCTTTCATACCCATTTCGTCCATTAACTGGAAGAAGGTTGAAAGCACAAAAAATAGCAAAAATAGGCTATGTCCCAGAAAAATGCCAAAACTGTGTAAAGAATGTTGGTTTTCTGACAAAAGTCTGCTTGTCCCTGAAAGCTGGGAAGATGGTGATTTCAGCACCATAACCCCTTTGTTGATACCATTTGCAGGGAAAAAAACAGACACTTTCAACTGTAGCCCTTTTTTCCCAGTTTTCCCCCCAAAAACTAAAATGTAGCTGTATTTTGGCTAATTTCTGGGTCCCCTCCAGGGGAATCCACAAACCCTGGGTACCTTTAGAATCCCCATGATGTTGGAAGAAAAGGACGCAAATTTGGCGTGGATACCTTATGTGGTCAAAAAGTTACAGGGGCCTAAGCGCAAACTACCCCAAATAGCCAAAAAAAGGCTTAGCACAGGGGGGGGAAAGGCCTAGCAGCGAAGGGGTTAATAACTTCTATGTCTATGATGACGTATAAGATCATGTGAGAGTATAAAACTTGAAAACAATATGGTGCAACGTATTGTGAACAAGACGGCACGTACGGTACGTACGGTCGAAATGCGTCAAGAGGTCTCTGTGAATAAAATACTTAGAGATTGTATCAGCTGGAGGTGTCGGCATCTGTTTTTGTGGACAGTGGTGCTTTTTTAAAAATATATATATATATAAATATATATATTATCTACTGGCGGTCGCCAGTAGATAGTTATAGTTAGGACCTATTTTCCATAGGAAATCCGCAACATTCTATTTGAAATAACTTTGGCACCGGTTGACGAATCTTTGCGAAAATTTCAAAACTCGTGGGGCGCTCCGGTTCGCTCCTATCCTGAAAGTCTCGGGGTGATTCATCAAGTGGGGGCCGAGAAAAAAGTATATATATATATATTTATAAATCTATAAAACCAAAGGTTATAGTTAGGAAATAGAATTTAAAAAACCTTATAAATTCACTGAAAAAAACCATAGGTTACAGGGAAGTTATAGTTAGGTGCAGATTTCACACGCACTAAACCATAGAAATTCAGCACTTATAGTTACCTGAGCTAACTTACACCCCCGCAATGCACTGCTTATGACCTCACATATTACATCACTCAAGACATGGTCAGTGATATCACTTCTGACATCACTGATGACTTTTCAAATGACATCACTGATGACATCACTGATGACATCATCCAGTGATTGTGAGTGTTTCGTAAACTTTTTTGAGTGTTAAACATATAAACTAAGGTTCTACAAAAGTTAAATTAGTTTACCTTGTGTACTACTAATGAGTGATACTATTTCAAACACATATTATGTGAGTGGCTGTATGACTGTGTGTTTCAGTGAGTGGGTGTGTGAGTGGCAATATGGGGGTGTGAGTGGCTATATGAGTGAATAAGTGGGTTTGTGAGTAGTAGTAAATGTGAATAAGTGGGTATGTGAATAGCCGTATGTATGAGTAAGTAGCTGTGTGAGGAGCTGTATTGGTGAGCAAGTGGGTGTGTGAGTGGAAGTGTGAGTGACTGTATGGCTGAATAAGTGGGTGTGTGAGTAGTTGTATGGGTGAATAAGTGGTTGTGTGAGTACTTGTATTGGTGAGTGCGTGGGTGGTGAGTGGCACTATGGGTGAGTAAGTGGTTGTGTGAGTGGCTATATGGATGGGTGAGTGGGTGTGCGAGTGGCTGTATGGGTGAATGAGTGGCTGTTTGAGTGACTCTATGGGTGAGTGAGTTGCTGTTTGAGTAGGTGTTTGGTTAACTGAGTGGGTGTGGGAGTGGCTATATTGGTGATTGAGTTGGTGTGTGAGTGTCTTTATGGGTGAGCAAGTGGCTGGGTGATTGACTGTATGGGTGATTGAGTGGCTGTGTAAGTGGCTGTATGTTTGAGTGGGTGTGTGAGTAGCTCTGTGGATGAGTAAGTAGGTGTGTGAGTGGTTGTATGGGCATGTGAGTGGTTCTGTGGATGATGTCATTAGTGATGTCATTTGAAATGTCATCAGTGATGCCATGAGGGATGTCACTGACCATGTCTTGCAGTGCATTGCAGGGGGCGTAGGTTATAGTTTGATCAGGTAACTATAACTGCTGAAATTGTGCATGTGATATCTGAGCCTAACTATAACGTCCCTGGAGCCTTTGGTTTTTTTCAGTGAATTTGTAATATTTTTTAAATTCTACTTCCTAACTATATTGTCCCTTCAACCTTTGTTTTTTTCAGTGAATTTCTATGATTTTTGTGTTGTTACTTCCTAACTGTAATGTCCCTGTAAAATCGGCAGGAAACATGCAAGAAGGCCTTTTGGTAAGCTGCCCATCATCCAGGCAAAAGGCGAGAAGACCACTGCATACTACTAACAGGCAGGGCAGGGCCAAACGGGCTGTGTGTTAGGTGATTTTCCACATTTGAATACTCGAATACTTGCCAATTAAAGGGAGAACCATGGCCTCTGCTCACACCAGGAGGGGCCAAAAAAGAACCCACTTGTCACTGTCACTACAGATTGAGCTCCTCAACTCACATAGTATAAACACGAGGACTCAAAACAAAAAATCAAACACATACAGGGAGTGGGCATGTACCAGGGACAGCACAGCATGCCCTCAAACAACAGTACCACTCGGAGACAGCTGTACCTCGTTGAGAACAGAGACCCAATATGTGCACAGAAAATAAAACTAATACATGTGTGCACTGGAGAAGTGAGTGACAGCATGCACACAGTGCCACAGACAACTGTATTCCTTGGAAAGCAGGATAAATTATATTCAGAGAACACAATAGCATGCACTCGATACAGCACAGGGACATGGGACAGGGACTACATCTTGCACAATGCAATACCACCCAGGGACAAGTGTACTAAACAGAAAAGGGGGTTATCCATATGGAGAGGGGTCAGCCACTAATCTAAAACCACAAAGGGGGTCACTGCACCAACAGGGTAAGTTAGAGCATGCACAGTGAATACAGCACCACATAGTGATCTCTCCACTATTGTGTGGAGATGTGGGGGGATGAGGATATGTAGAATACACTACCAGGCATTACAATAAGCACACAGAGCTGAAAGAGAGCGCACTGAAATGCACATGCAAAATTGCACCTGAGTGGAGAGGGGTAAGAGCACATGGAAATATGTACAAAGTATGGTAAGCAGAAGGACATCAGAACAAAATATGTATTTGAAGTCAAAGGTGGAAAAGAGAGAGTTAGAGCATGTGTAGCACAGCACAGCCACATTTCATAACATAGGGATGTTTACAGGCATGAGGGGGCCTCTGGTCTGGATAGAGAGTTGAGACAGTACTGTCAAAAACACCCCAAACCTAACACAGGACACGCAGACAGACACCTGCAGCCAGGGATCATGGGGGGAAGAGGGGTTGCAAAGCATGACAAATCCTACCCATATGGAATGGTACGCCTTGATCTGTATGGTAGAACTCCAAAATCCAGGGAGGTGGTGGTCCCCAGGGCCATAAATGGCCCTGGAGCGGACTCCGCATGGCACCCCTCCTTCAATTTGAATTGAATTGGCCTGGCCTGAGGAGATGGTGGTCCTCAGGGCCATAAATTACCCTGGAATGGGGGCTGCACAGCCCCTCTCCTTCAATTAATATTTAATTGGCCTTGCCCCGGGGAGATGGTGGTCGCAGGGGTTGTGAACAACCTACGGAAGGGGGCTGCATGACTCCCTTCCTCTTCATATTACATTTCCCTGGCCCCGTGGAGGTGGCAGTCCCCGGGCACTATATCAGCAATAGGGAGGGATACCGCATGGGTACCCATCCCCATATTATGTATATAAATAAGTCTCCAGGACCTGGCCGGACCAGAGTGAAATCTTCTTTTTTCTGCAAATTTGCAATTTTTCATGATTTTGCAGCAAACATTTAAGAAAAAATACTTTCTTGCCCTAGTGTAGTCCCTTGGGGACACCAGCACCAGGGCTATGGGGTCAGGGTACTCCTACCCTGCCCCCTCCTCTTTAATTTTTCTTTTTTGGGGGGACTCGGCTGAGACCAAATCCCAAAATGGCTGCCAACACTTCCTGGTTGAAGTGTTTGCAGCGAATAAGATCTCTGCACAAGATCGTCAATATTCATTAAGGCTTTGCGCCTTTAGATATACAAATTTTGATTTTCTTTAATATTTCCAAATTTACTGAACGGATTTACACCAAATAACAAAAAGGGCAATTTATAGACCAAGAACTACCTTTCTGCCAAATTTGGTGTAATTCCGTCCAGCGATTGTGTCTAAAATATCTATGGGAATTAACATGGGAAATGCACTTTTTTTGACCCCCCTTTTTCTCAGCCCCCATTCAACGTAACACCCCAAAACTTCCTGTACACAACTAGAATCAGCGGTACACTTTCTTTTGAGAATTTTATGAAGATTCGTCAAACGACACCAATGTTAAAGGCAAGTCAAAAATTTGCTTTTCCGATGGAAATGAGGTACAAACTATAACTACCTACTGACGACCACCACTGTCTGCACAGTATATATATATATATATATATATATATATATATATATATATATATATATATATATATATATATATCTACTGGCGGTCGCCAGTAGATAGTTATAGTTAAAACCTATTATCCATAGGAAATCCGCGACATTCTATTTGAAATAACGTTGGCGCCGGTTGACGAATCTTCGCGAAAGTTTCCAACTTGTTGGGGCGATCCGGTCCGCTCCTATCCTAAAAGTCTTGGGGTGATACGTCAAGCGGGGCCGAGAAAAAGGGGGTCCCAAAACGCGTTTTCCCCATTCATTTTTCCATAGGAACCTTTAGTCGCAGCTACAGCCCGAACTGCTGAACGGAATTACACCAAATTTGGCAAAGAGGTAGCCCTTGGTTCAGTGTCGTGCCTTTTGCTTAAATGGTGTAAATCCGTTCAGTAGTTCCTGAGAAAATCAAAAGTAAAGTCACATATATATCTGGGCGGAGCCTAACCACACATGTCATCGTGAGATCTGATTGGCTGTCAGCACTTCATCCTGGAATTGCTGGCAGCCATCTTGGGACCAATATAAATGATAGTACCTCATTGAAATGCATTGTAGTGAATAGAAGATTTTGAGGGTCACCAAAAGGAGAACTATAAAGGGTGATAACAGGCTTTAGTTACATTAGAATTTATTTGTTGATGGTACCATACTAATTTTAGGAATTGTGGTGTATTCTAAGGTGATTTTACCATGTGAAAAACCTTCTGCTGGGATATCATGAATCATGTTTGAGAGAACACTATTTTCTCATGCTTGTCCCATGGAGGTTTGGAAGGTGCTCCAGAAGCTAAAATGAGAGCATATTTTCTGTAAATTCACATTATCTTTATCACTCATGTGAGAATGAAGTCTGACATTCTCAGTAAAACATGTACATCCAACAAGGGCAGAGACTGTCAGTTGATTCCTTTGTGTTCTACTGCAGCTTCCCAGAGTGTTCTAAAGAACAACTAGAGTGCTAACAGCCTTACTTATGACAAAAGTATGGCACACCTGAAGCCATCTTGATTGGAATAAACTGGTAACACTTAAACAATTTAATTTAAAAAGGAACAAAATGATGGGGTTCATTTTGTCATAGAAATTATGGTTAGTGCTGTAGAAAGAAAAATTAGGACATGTTTCAAGTGTGATCTCAAATATCTTCCTGTTATATTTCAACAGGAGCAGCCTGCCAGTTGATGCCTTTGTGTTCTACTGCAGCTTCCCAGAGTGTTCTAAAGAACAACTAGAGTGCTAACAGCCTTACTTATGACAAAAGTATGGCACACCTGAAGCCATCTTGATTGGAATAAACTGGTAACACTTAAAACATTTAATTTAAAAAGGAACAAAATGAGGGGGTTCATTTTGTCATAGAAATTATGGTTAGTGCTGTAGAAAGAAAAATTAGGACATATTTCAAGTGTGATCTCAAATATCTTCCTGTTATATTTCAACAGGAGCGGGGCGTGGTCTCGCGCCGCGACAGGATGGCGGCTCCGAATTGAGCTCCGCTCGGACGCGGAGCTCTTAAACAGATTTAAGCCGTATTTCAGGTCCTTGCTGCAGACGGATGCAGGAACCTGTTGCGTGAAGGGTCGGAGCGGCATATGGAGCCGTTTTGACCGAATTTTGAACTTGGAACGGGCCAGCGGCGGCAGAAGCAATTTCTCCTCAGTTCTAACGCGAGCGGCCGCCATTTTATATCGGCCGTCGCTCGCTCAAATCTCTTCAGGTAAACCGGCGTTTTTTTGGGGACATTTAAACGCGCGGCAACGTTATTTTTTTTTTTTTTTTTTTCTCACATCAATTCTTGCTGCTTGCTCTTATGCAATATGACTCTCACTACAAGATTATAATCATCTTTTAACTATCAACATGTAGGCTCTCCTCAACATGTTACATCCCATATGCAGATGCTCCATTTACTGCGTTTTACTGAATTTTCTGAGCAAAAGTACCAATTTCTGCATTACTTGAATGGAGCTCTTTCATGTTGTTGCTACCAACCTCTTGTTTGACTTGTTGACCTCTTCTTCGCACAAATGACCTTCACTGCTTGAGCTGTGTTTTTGTTGAGCGTATGGGCAGACTGAAACCTTCACTAAAAATTCAGTCTCACTCTTCACGACATTCCAGGATGGCTAATGAATCTCCGCTCTCGGTTAGAGCCTCGTCTTCTGGTACCAAGCCCAAGAGAGCTAAGAATGACCCTCCTTCTCCCATCTTATCATCTCAAAACCCTGTTCTTGATATCATATTGGATGAGGTGAGGGGGTTAAAATCCTTTATGTCCACGACAAATGAGAAACTTCAGCAAATAGAGGATAGATGGATTAATATGGAGGCTAAGGTTCTTGATATGGAGCAACGCATTAGTGACTTACATGATGTATCTACTAAGATTCCAATCTTGGAACAGGAAATCCATCGTCTCAAACTCCATACTGAGGACCTTGAAAACCGCAATAGACGCAATAATCTACGCCTTTATGGCTTACCAGAAAATCTTGAAGGACCGGATATGCTTCTTTTCCTAAAGAAGTTCCTGTCAGAACTTTTAGAACTTCCTTCAGAACCTTCATTAAATATTCAACGTGCTCACCGGCTTGGACGTCTTCAACCTAATGCTTCCAGACCTAGAGGAATCATTATGTTATTTTTGGAATTTACGGATCTCATGCGTGTCCTCTCAGTAGCTAAAGCAAAACGTCGTCTCATATGGTCTGGCCATACCATCTATCTGTCACAGGATCTGTCTAACGCTACTAATGCAAGGAGAAAGGAGTTTTTGGCTCTTCGTCCACAGATGAGACAGTTAAACATTCGTTATGGTATTCTTCATCCTTGCCTTTGTAAAATTACTCATGAGGGCTCCACGCATTCCTTTGATGATCCCATTAAATTGAGGTCTTTTCTACATAATCTGTCTCCGCAATCTGCTGCTGGCTCTACTCACCATCTCTAAGCTTCTTGTATCTGTTCGCTTCTTGTTCTACTATGGCTGTTCAGAACTCTATTCTTTTTATCTCCTTCACTGTCGTTTCATCTTTCGTCGGTGCTGTCGCGCCTCATGCCTCAGTCTTTGCTGTTTTCTCTTAGATCTGGATCCTTTTCCTTGATCTATCTTCTTTTTTTTCTATTCTTCTTTTCTCTGTTTATTTGTCTTTATCGTTCTCTTTTTGTTTGCTTTTCTTGTTTGACAATGTTCCGTATGTTGCATGTGTCCATTAGTGCTGTTTATTGCTATATAACACATTTTTTATTTTCATCTCATATATGGTGTCTCTCTCCTTCCAGATGTTTCCCCGAAGTGTATCATCTCCTTTCATGTACTACCCTTCCACCCCTCCATTATGTGTAATTTTGTCTCGTGGAATGTTCGTGGTCTTGGACACCCCGTCAAAAGACAAAAGGTACTCTCCCACTTATCAAAATTAAATGCTCAGGTCTCCTTTATTCAAGAAACGCATTGTAATGAAACAGAGTCGCTTAAATTAAAGCGGCAATGGGTGGGTCAAGTTGTGTTTTCTCCTTCAGCTAGTAATAAAGGGGGTGTTGCGATATTGTTTCATAAGTCATTACATGTACAAATTTTATCTACACAAAATGATGATGGTGGACGATGGGTAATGGCCAAGGTTGTCATACAAAATAAAGAGCTAGTTCTTTTGAATATTTATGGCCCAGTTAGACCTGATCCAGAATTTTGGAATTCTATTAAGATTTTACTTTCTTCCATTGATTCTCCGAATATTATAGTTGCTGGTGACTTTAATCAATGGATGGACCCTTTTCTGACAGACAATCTAAGTGTAAATTTAATCCTGATAAATCCCATAAAGCCTTTCAATCTGCCATTGCCTCTCGTTCACTATATGATGTTTGGAAGACTTGTAACCCTGACTCCCTTGAATTTACCTTTTTCTCAAATGTTCATCAAACTCGCTCTAGAATTGACTATATTTTAGTTGGTAAATCCCTTCTCCCGTCTATTCAGTCCTCGGAGATTGGATCTATTTTTATTTCTGATCATGCACCTGTCCTTTCTGTTCTGGATTTCTCTTTAAGCTCCCCAAAATTTAGCCGCTGGAAGTTAAATAATTTTCTATTATCAGATACCTCCTTTATCACTGAAGCCACTGCCTTTATTAATGAATTTTTTGCACTTAATATCCCCTCTGATACCTCTACTTCTAATAATTGGGATGCCTTTAAGCCTTCTTTTCGAGCCTTCACCATTTCATACGTTGCGAAGAAAAAGAAACTTACTCGAAATAAATATACAGTGTTACTCCAACAACTCAAATTATTGGAACATACTTATTTTACTTCTAAATCTCCTTCTGCTCTTCATGAATTGATTAAGGCCAAATCTGAACTTAATAAATTGGCTACAATTGAGGCTTGTAATGTCCTTCTTAAAATTAAATCTAAATATCATGGGGGACAAAATAAAGCTGGTAAAATGCTGGCCAATTACTTAAAAATTAAATCTGAGCGCAAAAATATTGGACCCATTTTAAATGAATCTACTAATAGCCTTGCATCATCGGACGAGGATATTGCTAATGTCTTTCATGAATATTACCAGTCACTTTATTCCGATGATACGAATCCTTCTACTCAAAATTTAAATACCTTCTTTTCTGGCCTCCCCACTCCCCCTTCCTTACCTGATAAATTTGATATATTAGAGAGGGATGTCACTCTCCAAGAGATAACTGATGCTATTAAATCTTTAAAAAAATCAAAGGCACCAGGGCCGGATGGCCTTTCTGTTGAATTTTATTCCGCTTTTTCCTCTATTTTCACTCCCAAACTCTTGGCTCTCTTTAACTCCTTCATTGCTGAATCCAGAGCCTCTGGTTCCTTTATGGAAGCATTGATTGTTCTTATCCCTAAGCCCGACAAGGATCATTCCCTTTGTAAAAATTATCGTCCCATATCACTAATTAATTACGATTGTAAGATATTCGCTAAAATTCTTGCAACTCGTCTTGAAACGATTATCCCATTATTGGTTAAAACTGATCAAGCTGGTTTTGTTAAGGGCAGATTGGCTGCGGATCAATGCTCGCATGTTTGCCAATGTTATTTCCTTTGGTAAAAAATTCAAATCCCCACTTGCAGCGTTGTCCTTAGATGCTGAAAAGGCTTTTGATCGAATTAATTGGCAATTCATGTTCAAAACACTTCAGTGGTTTGGATTCGGTCCAACTTTTATTTCCTATATTAAATTGTTATACTCTCACCCCCGCGCCAGTATCTTTGTAAATAACCGTTTTTCAAAATTTTTTTCTTTATCTAGAGGTACACGTCAGGGTTGTCCTCTCTCTCCCTTGTTATTTGTTTTATGCCTTGAACCCTTCCTTGAACGTATCCGTGTTAACACACATATTTCTGGCTTCACATATAACTCTCTAGAAACCAAAATGTCAGCTTATGCTGATGATATATTAATATATATGTCTAATCCCCACACTTCCCTTCCTCCCTTTTTGGATGAGGTACAATTATATTCCAGTATTTCTGGATATAAGTTGAACTTCTCAAAAACAGAGGTGCTGCCGCTGAATTCCCTGTGTTATCAATATATGTTTAATGACACTAATTTTACTTGGTGCCCTACGAAAATCAGATACCTTGGTATCTGGTTTTCTGCCACTCTACCTATCACAATCAAACACACGTTTAATGCTTTATTTGCCAAAATTCAATCTCTCCTACTCTCGTGGTCTCCTCTACATTTGTCCTGGTGGGGTAGGTTAGACACCATTAAAATGATGATTGTTCCCCATATACTCTATACATTATCTATGCTGCCTTTTCGAATCCCTGTCTCATATTTTTCACAAATTAATTCTATTTGTACAAAGTTTTTATGGAACAAAAAACAACCACGCATTTCACTTACAAGACTTAAACGTCCCAAATCTGAAGGAGGTGTACGTTTTCCTGATTTTAAAGCCTATCATTCGGCATTTTTGATTAGACAATTTTTTTCTCTATCCTATGAATTTGCTGATATCCCTATACCCAGATGGATTATATTTGAACGCTCCCTACTGAAAGATTTTTCCTTTCGTAATGTAATTTACATGTCTAATTGTACTTTTATATCCAATAATCCTATTTTAAAATACTCCCAAAACCTAATATATAGCATATTTGTTGACGGTCTAGACCCATTTCAATGTTTTTTTCCTCTACTATCTGGTATAACAAATACATCAAATACAAAAGTAAATCGTTCTACTACAAACATTGGAAGGAGAAGGGGATTATGTTTGTCCATCAATTTTTTCACCAAAATTCTATTATTCCCTTCCCCGAATTACAATTGCGATATCTTTTACCAGACACATTCCTTCATGAATACATTTTAATTTCAACAGCTTTGCAGTCCTATTTATCTGCTTTTGACCTCTCTAATGTTTCCACCTCACTTGTCCCTCTTACACCACTTTATAATATTTCTCAAGAACATAAACCTAAAGCCGCTCATATTTATAAGTTATTGTTAATACATGTTACTGAAAGACCTAAATCCCTTACGGAATTAGCCTGGGAAACTGAATTATCCCTTTTATTATCTGTCTCTGTTTGGGATAAATTATGGTCTAAGTTATTCAAAATTTCTGCTGCTGCTCGTATAACTCAATCTATCTATTTTATCTACAATAGAGCAGTTATTACTCCTGTTTGTATATCCAAGTTTTCCCCTTCCTCATCTCCTTTGTGCTGGTCTTGTTCTGAATTTACCGGTACTTTAACACATCAAATTTATGAATGTGCTAATGTTTTGACTTTTTGGCGTTCTATTTGGTCTACATGCATGAAAATCTTTAAATGTGATATTGCGTTATCATTGCAAAATGTTTTTCTAGGTTCATCTTCACCTGACTTAGATGATTGTACTCCTATATCTTTATTGTTTGATCTATTTATTGCATTAGCGTTTAAGGTTATTTTGTCATGTTGGAAGGATAATTCCAAGTTGTCCTCATTGATCTGGTGGAATTTCATATGTGATGAACATAGAATTGCTACTGTCTCCCCTTCTATTTTATCTCAGAAAATTAAATCAGATCTTCTCTGGTTACCTTTTACATCTTATCTTGCCTCACATGCACCTGTATCTTAACATACTTCCTCTTCTTGTTTTTATAGTTCACTCTATGTATTCATATATTCCTTTTACTTTTCTTTCTGTTTACTTATTCTCCATTTCTTTTACTTTTTCTCTCTTTTTCTGTTAAGCGATTTCTCATTTTACACTTATGAATTAAATGCTTATATATATATATATATAATTCTTATTTTTTTATTTTTCTATATGTGTAATATGTTTATAGCTCTGATGATGATGTTACTTTTTCTTTTTCTTGTTTTTTTTTGTTATCCTTAAAACTCAATAAAATTCTTAAACACAAAAAATATTTCAACAGGAGCAGCCTGCCAGTTGATGCCTTTGTGTTCTACTGCAGCTTCCCAGAGTGTTCTAAAGAACAACTAGAGCGCTAACAGCCTTACTTATGACAAAAGTATGGCACACCTGAAGCCATCTTGATTGGAATAAACCAGTAACACTTAAAACATTTAATTTAAAAAGGAACAAAATGAGGGGTTCTTTTTTAAATAGAAATTATGGTTAGTGCTGCAGAAAGAAAAATTAGGGCATGTTTTAAGTGAGATCTCATATCCTCTTCTATTTCATTAGAAAATTCTGACATGCAGACTGAAACAATCACTTTCAATACCAGCAGCAGACTACCAGTTAACTCCCTGGTGAGCAGTAGCTTTACTCCAGTGATCTAATGAGCAACTAGAGTGCTAACATTCTGAATTTATGGCAGATGTGAGACACATCTGAATGCCTTCTTGATGGAATCAAAGTAAAAAACTGAAAGCATTTCCTACTGAGAAGACTGCAGTAAATGAAGAAATTAGGAAACTTCATAACAAAGAAGTCTTCCAAGATGGCCACCAGTGAAAAAAGAGCCCAAATGTAGCACAAATATTACCCAGATGTAGCCCGCATATAGCCCAATGACAAAAGTGTGCAAAACACTTTTTATTTTTAGTTTTTTTGCAGTTTTATGTAGTGCAGACTGGTCAGGTATTGGAGCATTGCATCTTAAAACATGACCCCCTACACTACAAAAACACCACTGCACTACCTTAAACCCTAAAACACTACCCCCAGCACGACCCCCTACACTACACAAGCACCACTGCACTATCCTAAACCCTAAAACACTACCCCCAGCATGACCCCCTACACTAACCAAACACCACTGCACTAACCTAAATCCTAAAACACTACCACCAGCACGACCCCCTACACTACCCAAACACCACTGCACTACCCTAAAACATGACCCCCTACACTACACAAACACCAGTGCACTACCCTAAAACACTACCCCCAGCACGACCCCCTACACTACACAAGCACCACTGCACTACCCTAAACCCTAAAACACTACCCCCAGCACGACCCCCTACACTGCCCGACGACCACTGCACTGCCCTAAACCCTGAAACACCAGCCCCTGCATGACCCCCTACACTGCCCGAACACCACTGCACTGCCCTAAACCCTGAAACACCACCCCTAGCTCGACCCCCTACACTGCCCGAACACCACTGCACTGCCCAAAACCCTGAAACACCATCCCCTTCACGACCCCCTACACTGCCCTAACACCACTGCACTGCCCTAAACCCTAAAACACCACCCCAGCATGACCCCCTACACTGCCTGAACACCACTGCACTGCCCTAAACCCTGAAACACTACCCCCAGCAAGACCCCCTACACTGCCCGAACACCACTGCACTGCCCTAAACCCTGAAACATCACCCCCAGCAAGACCCCCTACACTGCCCGAACACCACTGACCTAAACCCTGAAACACCACCCCCAGCACGACCCCCTACACTGCCCGAACACCACTGCACTGCCCTAAACCCTGAAACACTACCCCCAGCATGACCCCCTACACTGCCCGAACACCACTGCTCTGCCCAAAACCCTGAAACACCAGCCCCAGCACGACCCCCTACACTGCCCGAACACCACTGCACTGCCCTAAACCTTGAAACACCAGCCCCTGCATGACCCCCTACACTGACCGAACACCACTGCACTACCCTAAACCCTGAAACATCACCCCCAGCACGACCCCCTACACTGCCCGAGCACCACTGCACTGCCCTAAACCCTGAAACACCAGCCCCAGCACGACCCCCTCCACTGCCCGAACACCACTGCACTCCCCTAAACCCTGAAACACCAGCCCCAGCACGACCGCCTACACTGCCCGAACACCACTGCACTGCCCTAAACCCTGAAACACCAGCCCCAGCACGACCCCCTACACTGCCCAAACACCACTGCACTGCCCTAAACCGTGAAACACCAGCCTCAGCACGACCCCCTACACTGCCTGAACACCACTGCACTGCCCTGAACCCTGAAACACCAGCCCCAGCACAACACCCTACACTGCCCAAACACCACTGCACTGCCCTAAACCCTGAAACACCACCCCGTGCATGACCCCCTACACTGCCCGAACACCACTGCACTGCCCTAAACCCTGAAACACCACCCCCAGCGCGACCCCCTACACTGCCCGAACACAACTGCACTGCCCGAAACCCTGAAACACCACCCCCTGCACAACCCCCTACACTGCTCGAACACCACTGCACTGCCCTAAACCCTGAAACACTACCCCCAGCAAGACCCCCTACACTGCCCGAACACCACTGCACTGCCCTAAACCCTGAAACATCACCCCCAGAAAGACCCCCTACACTGCCCGTACACCACTGCCCTAAACCCTGAAACATCAACCCCAGCACGACCCCCTATACTGCACGAACATCACTGCACTGCCCTAAACCCTGAAACACTACCCCCAGCAAGACCCCCTACACTGCCCGAACACCACTGCACTGCCCTAAACCCTGAAACATCACCCCCAGCAAGACCCCCTACACTGCCCGAACACCACTGCCCTAAACCCTGAAACATCACCCCCAGCAAGACCCCCTACACTGCCCGAACACCACTGCACTGCCCTAAACCCTGAAACACCAGCCCCAGCACGACCCCCTACACTGCCCGAACACCACTGCACTACCCTGAAACACCACCCCCTGCACGACCCCCTACACTGCCCGAACACCACTGTACTGCCCTAAACCCTGAAACCCCACCCCCAGCATGACCCCCTACACTGCCAGAACACCACTGCACTGCCCTAAACCCTGAAACACCACCCCCTGCACGACATCCTACACTGCCCGAACACTACTGCACTGCCCTAAACCCTGAAACACCACCCCCAGCACGACCCCTACACTGCACGAACACCACTGCACCGCCCTAAACCCTGAAACACTACCCCCAGCTAGACCCCCTACACTGCCCGAACACCACTGCACTGCCCTAAACCCTGAAACATCACCCCCAGCAAGACCCCCTACACTGCCCAAACACCACTGCCCTAAACCCTGAAACACCACCCCCAGCAAGACCCCCTACACTGCCCGAACACCACTGCACTGCCCTAAACCCTGAAACACCACCCCCTCAAGACCCCCTACACTGCCCGAACACCACTGCACTGCTCTAAACCCTGAAACACCACCCCCAGCACGACCCCCTACACTGCCCGAACACCACTGCTCTGCCCAAAACCCTGAAACACCCGCCCCAGCACGACCCCCTACACTGCCCGAACACCACTGCACTGCCCTAAACCCTGAAACACCAGCCCCAGCACGACCCCCTACACTGCCCGAACACCACTGCACTGCCCTAAACCCTGAAACACCACCCCCAGCACGACCCCTACACTGCCCGAACACCACTGCACTGCCCTAAACCCTGAAACACCAGCCCCAGCACAACCCCGTACACTGCCCGCACACCACTGCACTGCCCTAAACCCTGAAACACCAGCCCCAGCACTACCCCGTACACTGCCCGAACACCACTGCACTGCCCTAAACCCTGAAACACCAGCCCCAGCACGACCGCCTACACTGGCCGAAAACTACTGCACTGCCCTAAACCCTGAAACACCACCCCCAGCAAGACTACCTACACTGGCCGAACACCACTGCACTGCCCTAAACCCTGAAACACCACCCCCTGCACGACCCCCTACACTGCCCAAACACTACTGCACTGCCCTAAACCCTGAAACACCACCCCTCAGCACGACACCCTACACTGCCCGAACACCACTGCACTGCCCTAAACCCTGAAACACCACCCCAGCACGACCCCCTACACTGCACAAACACCACTGCACTAAACCCTGAAACACCACCCCCTGCCCGACCCCCTACACTGCCGGAACACCACTGCACTGCCCTAAACCCTGAAACACCACCCCCAGCACGACCCCCTACACTGCCCTAACACCACTGCACTGCCATAAACCCGGAAACATCACCCCCAGCACAACCCCCTACACTGCCTGAGCACCATTGCTCTGCCCTAAACCCTGAAACACTAGCCCCAGCACGACCCCTACACTGCCCGAACACCACTGCACTGCCCTAAACCCTGAAACACCAGCCACAGCAAGACCCCCTACACTGCCTGAACACCACTGCATTGCCTTAGACTCTGAAACACCAGCCCCAGCAAGACCCCCTACACTGCCCGAACACCACTGCACTGCCCTAAACCCTGAAACACCAGCCCCAGCACGACCCCCTACACTGCCCGAACACCACTGCACTGCCCTAAACCCTGAAACACCAGCCCCAGCACGACCCCCTACACCGCCCGAACACCACTGCACTGCCCTAAACCCTGAAACACCAGCCCCAGCACGACCCCCTACACTGCCCGAACACCACTGCACTGCCCTAAACCCTGAAACACCAGCCCCAGCACCACCCCCTACAATGCCCGAACACCACTGTACTGCCCTAAACCCTGAAACACCACCCCCTGCACCGCCCCCTACACTGCCCGAACACCACTGCACTGCCCTAAACCCTGAAACACTACCCCCAGCAAGACCCCCTGCACTGCCCGAACACCACTGCCCTAAACCCTGAAACATCACCCCCAGCAAGACCCCCTACACTGCCCGAACACCACTGCACTGCCCTAAACCCTGAAACACCAGCCCCAGCACGACCCCCTACACTGCCCGAACACCACTGCACTACCCTGAAACACCACCCCCTGCACGACCCCCTACACTGCCCGAACACCACTGCACTGCCCTAAACCCTGAAACACCAGCCCCAGCACCACCCCCTACAATGCCCGAACACCACTGTACTGCCCTAAACCCTGAAACACCACCCCCTGCACCGCCCCTACACTGCCCGAACACCACTGCACTGCCCTAAACCCTGAAACACTACCCCCAGCAAGACCCCCTACACTGCCCAAACACCACTGCCCTAAACCCTGAAACATCACCCCCAGCAAGACCCCCTACACTGCCCGAACACCACTGCACTGCTCTAAACCCTGAAACACCACCCCCAGCACGACCCCCTACACTGCCCGAACACCACTGCTCTGCCCAAAACCCTGAAACACCAGCCCCAGCACGACCCCCTACACTGCCCGAACACCACTGCACTGCCCTAAACCCTGAAACACCAGCCCCAGCACGACCCCCTACACTGCCCGAACACCACTGCACTGCCCTAAACCCTGAAACACCACCCCCAGCACGACCCCCTACACTGCCCGAACACCACTGCACTGCCCTAAACCCTGAAACACCAGCCCCAGCACAACCCCGTACACTGCCCGCACACCACTGCACTGCCCTAAACCCTGAAACACCAGCCCCAGCACTACCCCGTACACTGCCCGAACACCAATGCACTGCCCTAAACCCTGAAACACCAGCCCCAGCACGACCGCCTACACTGGCCAAAAACTACTGCACTGCCCTAAACCCTGAAACACCACCCCCAGCAAGACTACCTACACTGGCCGAACACCACTGCACTGCCCTAAACCCTGAAACACCACCCCCTGCACGACCCCCTACACTGCCCAAACACTACTGCACTGCCCTAAACCCTGAAACACCACCCCTCAGCACGACACCCTACACTGCCCGAACACCACTGCACTGCCCTAAACCCTGAAACACCACCCCAGCACGACCCCCTACACTGCACGAACACCACTGCACTAAACCCTGAAACACCACCCCCTGCACGACCCCCTACACTGCCGGAACACCACTGCACTGCCCTAAACCCTGAAACACCACCCCCAGCACGACCCCCTACACTGCCCTAACACCACTGCACTGCCATAAACCCGGAAACATCACCCCCAGCACAACCCCCTACACTGCCTGAGCACCATTGCTCTGCCCTAAACCCTGAAACACTAGCCCCAGCACGACCCCCTACACTGCCCGAACACCACTGCACTGCCCTAAACCCTGAAACACCAGCCACAGCAAGACCCCCTACACTGCCTGAACACCACTGCATTGCCTTAGACTCTGAAACACCAGCCCCAGCAAGACCCCCTACACTGCCCGAACACCACTGCACTGCCCTAAACCCTGAAACACTAGCCCCAGCACGACCCCCTACACTGCCCGAACACCACTGCACTGCCCTAAACCCTGAAACACCAGCCCCAGCACGACCCCTACACCGCCCGAACACCACTGCACTGCCCTAAACCCTGAAACACCAGCCCCAGCACGACCCCCTACACTGCCCGAACACCACTGCACTGCCCTAAACCCTGAAACACCAGCCCCAGCACCACCCCCTACAATGCCCGAACACCACTGTACTGCCCTAAACCCTGAAACACCACCCCCTGCACCGCCCCCTACACTGCCCGAACACCACTGCACTGCCCTAAACCCTGAAACACCACCCCCTGCACGACCCCCTACACTGCCCGAACACCACTGCACTGCCCTAAACCCTGAAACACCACCGCCTACACTGCCCGAACACCACTGCACTGCCCTAAACCCTGAAACACCACCCCCTGCACCGCCCCCTACACTGCCCGAACACCACTGCACTGCCCTAAACCCTGAAACACCACCCCCAGCATGACCCCCTTTACTGGTCGAACACCACTGCACTGCCCTAAACCCTGAAACACCACCCCCAGCATGACCCCCTACACTGCCCGAACACCACTGCCCTAAACCCTGAAACACCACCCCTGCACGACCCCCTACACTGCCCGAACACCACTGCACTGCCCTAAACCCTGAAACACCACCCCCTGCACGACCCCCTACACTGCCCGAACACCACTGCACTGCCCTAAACCCTGAAACACCACCCCCAAGACGACCCCCTACACTGCCCGAACACCACTGCACTGCCCTAAACCCTAAAACACCACCCCCAGCACGACCCCCTACACTGCCCGAACACCACTGCACTGCCCTAAACCCTAGAACACTACCCCCAGCATGACCCCCTACACTACCCGAACACCACTGCACTACCCTAAACCCTAAAATACTCCCCCAGCACGACCCCCTACACTACCCGAACACGACTGCACTGCCCTAAACCCTAAAACACTCCCCCCAGCACGACCCCCTACACTGCCCAAACACTACTGCACTGCCCTAAACCCTAAAACACCACCCCTCAGCACGACACCCTACAATGCCCGAACACCACTGCACTGCCCTAAACCCTGAAACACCACCCCAGCACGACCCCCTACACTGCCCGAACACCACTGCACTAAACCCTGAAACACCACCCCTGCACGACCCCCTACACTGCCGGAACACCACTGCACTGCCCTAAACCCTGAAACAACACCCCCAGCACGACCCCCTTTACTGCTCGAACACCACTGCACTGCCCCAAACCCTGAAACACCACCCCCAGCATGACCCCCTACACTGCCCGAACACCACTGCCCTAAACCCTGAAACACCACCCCTGCACGACCCCCTACACTGCCCGAACACCACTGCACTGCCCTAAACCCTGAAACACCACCCCCTGCACGACCCCCTACACTGTCCGAACACCACTGCACTGCCCTAAACCCTAAAACACCACCCCCAGCACGACCCCCTACACTGCCCGAACACCACTGCACTGCCCTAAACCCTAGAACACTACCCCCAGCATGACCCCCTACACTACCCGAACACCACTGCACTACCCTAAACCCTAAAATACTCCCCCCAGCACGACCCCCTACACTACCCGAACACCACTGCACTGCCCTAAACCCTAAAACACTCCCCCCAGCACGACCCCCTACACTACCTAAACACCACTGCACTGCCCTAAACCCTAAAACACTACCCCCGCATGACCCCCTACACTACCCAAATACCAATGCACTACCCTAATCCCTAAAACACTACCCCCGCACAACCCCCTACACTACCCAAAGACCACTGCACTACCCTAAACTCTAAAACAATACCCCCGCACGACTCCCTACACTACCCAAAGACCACTGCACTACCCTAAACCCTAAAACACGACCTCCTACACTACACAAACACCACTGCACTACCCTAAACCCTAAAAACTACCCCAGCACGAACCCCTACACTACCCAAACACCACTGCACTACCCTAAACCATAAAACACTACCCCCAGCAGTACCCCTACGCTACCCAAACACCACTGCACTACCCTAAACCCTAAAACACTACCCCCAGCAGTACCCCTACACTACCCAAACACCATTGCACTACCCTAAACCCTAAAACACTACCCCCAGCAGTATCCCCTACACTACCCAAACACCACTGCACTACCCTAAACCCTAAAACACTAACCCCCAGCACGACCCCCTACACTACCCAAACACCACTGTACTACCCTAAACCCTAAAACACTCCCCCCAGCACGACTCCCTACACTACCCAAACACCACTGCACTACCCTAAACCCTAAATCTACCCCCAGCATGACCCCCTACACTACACAAACACCACTGCACTACCCTAAACCCTAAAACACTACCCCCAGCACGACCCTCTTCACTACCTAAACACAACTGCACAATTTGTTACAGGCGTTGCAACGCAGGCCTGTGGTGCTTACTGGAAGTACCTGGTGGGCTAGTTGGGCCCCAGGGACTCTCAGGATTCAAGGTGACCTAATCCCCCAACTTAAAACGCGCCACGGGGCGCGTTTGCACAGTGGTGAAGGGAGGGGCAGGGCCTCAGGTGACATGTGCGCAAACACGCCCTGTGGTGCGTTTTAAGTTGGGGAGTTAATTCCCTTTGAATCCTGGGGGCCAACTAGCCCACCAGGTACCATCAGTAAGCACAACAGAGTTGCGGTGCAGAGAGGTGAAAAAAGGTGCGTGGCCTCGGACCGCCTCTCTGCAACTCAGCTCTGTGGTCCTAACTGTAGGTACCTGGGGGGCTAGTTGGGCCCCAGGGACCCTCAGGATTCAAGGGGACTTAATCCCGCAACTTAAAACGCGCCACGGGGCGCGTTTGCACACATGTCACCTCAGGCCCCCTCCCTTCACCACTGTGCAAACGCGCACTGGCACTGGTTAGTCAGAGTCAGTTACCACCAGTACCCGTCTGAAAAAGTTGTGGGCACAGGATGATTTTGCAACAAGGCCTCTTTCTGCTCCTCTGTTGGTTCTTTCTGCACATCTTTTGCTTCTTTCTGTGCGTTTTTTCTTCTTTCTTCACATGTCCTACCTCTGTTGGCATAGTTAGAAACTAGCATTTAAAAAACCTTTGAAATTCACTTAAAAAATCATAGGTTTCAGGCACGTTATAGTTAGAAATTAGCATTTAAAAAACCTTTGAAATTCACTGAAAAAACCATAGGTTTCAGGCACGTTATAGTTAGAAATTAGCATTTAAAAAACCTTTGAAATTCACTGAAAAAAACATAGGTTTCAGGCACGTTATAGTTAGAAATTAGCATTTAAAAAACCTTTGAAATTCACTGAAAAAACCATAGGTTTCAGACACATTATAGTTAGAAATTAGCATTTAAAAAACCTTTGAAATTCACTGAAAAAACCATAGGTTTTAGGGACAGTTATAGTTAGTTGGACATTGCACTCGTACAAAACCCGTGAAATTCCCCTGTTATAGTTAGTTCAGCTAACTATAACTCGCGCCCCGCAATGCACTGCTGATGACGTCACATATTACATCACTCATGACATGGTCAGTGACATCACTGATGACATCACTGATGACATCTCAAATGACATCACTGATGACATCATCCATGTGATAATTTCATGCATCTTCTCACACCCTAATATAACTTTTGATACACCCACTCTAAATTACAGACTGCCATTCTCAAAACCATAGACACTCCAACACCAAAAACTACATACCCACTCACTGATTCTTAGGTCTACACACACATCCACTCACTCACCTGTACAATCACTCATACTTACAGTCACTCAGTACAGGACTATCATATGCACTCATACACCTATATAAACACTCACACACCGCCACTCATCCATAGAGGTACTCACACACCTAGTCAGTCATGCAAAAAATTAATCACACACCCATTTACTCACCTATACAGTTATACACACACCAGCTCACTTACTCATACAAATACTAGCACATTCTTACGCTCTTATACAATAACTGATACAAGCACACACGCATCCATACAGCCACTCTCACAATAACACACTCTCACTTATAGCCATTTAAATACTCTAACACACATATATATTGCCTTTTACATATGTAGTTACTCGCACATGTACCACTGAGATATACATTCACTCACTAACACACCCATACACACACTCACCCACCCAAGCAGTCCATCACAGATGCACTCTTGAAATCATGCACCCAGTGAATCACCCACTCACACATCTATGTATAGAGTCACACACACCCCACCCACACAAACACTCAGGCAGCCATACAGATACTCAGAGAACCAATCAATAACCCATATAGACACTCATGTAGCTATTCGCAAATCCATGCATCCACTTACACACCAACAAACAGACGGATACAGACATTCACACAGTTTAGTCACTAACCCATGCATTCAGTAAGATACGTTTAATCACTCACTTGTAGAGTCAGTCACTCACGTACTAAATCATCCATTCAGACACTTATACACCCACTCATTATTCAATACGCCTTTCACTATATATATTAAACATATTTAAACTTTACAGAAACACAGTCACTGGATGATGTCATCAGTGATGTCATTTGAGATGTCATCAGTGATGTCATCAGTGATGTCACTGACCATGTCATGAGTGATGTAATATGTGACGTCATCAGCAGTGCATTGCGGGGGCGCGAGTTATAGTTAGCTGAACTAACTATAACAGGGGAATTTCACGGGTTTTGTACGAGTGCAATGTCCAACTAACTATAACTGTCCCTAAAACCTATGGTTTTTTCAGTGAATATATATATATATATATATATATATATATCTTAGTGGTGTGCACCACTGGGCAGTTATAGTTAGGACCATGTTTCCAAAAGAAAAGCATTTTTTTAATTTTGCTTTTAACAATGATGCTGTTTGATAAATCTTCACAATTCTTTTTTTTTTAAAGTTCATCCACCTCACATCCTTCCTGGAAAGTTTCAGGGTGATCCATCAAGTGGTGGGTGGTAAAAATGTGTGGATCCCAAAATGCATTTTCCCCAATCAACTTTCCATGGGAAAATTAAACACATATACAGCTACAACCGCTAAACGAAATTACACCAAATTTGGCAGAATGCTAGATCGTAGTCCAGAAAGTGAGCTTTTTGTTCTGTGGTATAAATCTGTTGAATAGATTTTGAGAAATTAAGTTTAAAAATGTACATATACATTGCACCATGGAGGATCCAATTGACTGCCACAACATCAACAAGAAGCCAATAAGCCATTTTTGGGACTCGAGGTTTCAGTCACCTGTCCTCCAAAAATATTCATAAAAATAAACAGGCGGCAGAGTAGGGGCTCCTTGTCCCCCTATGCCTATTGGGGGATCCCTAGGTCCAAAGAATTTTTTTTGTAATGGTACTTCAGATCCGTAATGATGTTACAGAAAAAGGTGGAATCACTCTCTGCTTAGCTCGAGCTTAGGCAGCACATGCGCTTTCTCTTCATGGCATGCTGTATTCACACTGCGGGCTTGCAGCCCGCCCATTGCCTTTTAGTCATCCTTCAATTGTCGTTCAAAAATGCTTGCTTGTTAGTGATTAATTCTTCCTCTTTGTCCCTCCTTTTTGTGTTTTGTTCCCTCCCACAGAGCACTGCCCAATTACTGTTAACATTACACTTCTGTGTTTATGTGTTGATTTGGGGAACTATTTTTTTCTTTGATTCCTGTTCGTTTCACTGTTTGCCCGTCTTCGGTGGTTCAGGTTTAGTGCCCATCACTTAATCTCCTCGTCCCGTTCAAATACTGAGATGAAATGTCAGACGCTGTTTTCAAAATCACCTCTTTAAATTTCTCTGAATTCAAAGTGTGAGGATTTCCCGCAAACCCCTCTTGCTTCACTGCTTGTTGCTTTAGCGAGCCTCAGTCACTGGACCTTCTGCAGCCTAACCTTGCAGCACAGTTAAAGGCAAGGCTTGGACAGCTCCTGTTGCATTTTCTCTGATGCTTGTTTATATAATGTGAAATCAATTGACCCGATGGTGTTGGACTGACATGAGTGCTAGCTACATTACACAATGTCTGATTACATTTTGGGTGCATTGTTATAGACACTTTACAAAAGCGCCAGTTACATTACACAATTCAGGTCACTTTTTTCGTTTTTAGGTGCATGGAGATTATGTGATGCAGACACCGCCCTTGTTTATTCAGTATTTCTTCTCTACCTGACAAATGGGAGCAGCATTTGTCCTTCTCACATCGCTACCTCTTCCTGTAGTCCTCCTCCTCTCAGAGCTGTAATTTCAAAGCACCAAAACAGCAGCTCCCCAGGGACTGTGAGAAATATTTTATTATATAATGTGAACATGAGCAACCTGAAGGTGTTGGAGTGATTTACATGAGCGCTAGTTACACTACACAAGGTCAGATACATTTTTTGGGGCACTTTAATAGAGCACAAACTCGACTTATGTGAAGGTATTGGAGCACTTTAGAAAAGCGCCAGTTACATTACACAAGGTCATGTTAATTTTTTTGTTTTTAGGTGTGCGGAGATTAAGTGATGCAGATGCTGTCCCTGTTTGTTCATTATTTCCCTTCAAAATGGAGGGGTTGGGCGTGCGTCAGGTGATGAAGTCCAGGAAGCCAGTATTTTAGGTTTTCAAATGAATCTTTATTTTCAATAAGTTAATTCTCACAGAATAGGTGATTATACGGTCAGCCAACGCGTTTTGTTC
Organism: Calotriton arnoldi; assembly: GCA_963921515.1. Taxonomy (NCBI): domain Eukaryota; kingdom Metazoa; phylum Chordata; class Amphibia; order Caudata; family Salamandridae; genus Calotriton; species Calotriton arnoldi. The sequence goes on from CAWUFW010013778.1 coordinate 397,075, forward strand.
TCATGGTGAGAACTTCGTCAGGGCTCAGTAGGTGAGTATCTTTCCTTAGGAATTAAAAGAAGACATTGAAAATGATCGCACTCCACAGGTGTAATGGGTGCAATGTAGCCTAGGTCCAATGTGACCTTTCATGTCGAAATACAAAAAGCGATCCTTCAGTCAAGTCGGTGTTCCAGGCTATTCCTCTGGAAACAAATGGGGTATCGCAGGGCCTCAGTTGGCCTCAGTTTTGTATCTTTGATTCCAGAATCTCCTCCCAGAATGAGCTCATTGAGAACGAAACGCGTTGGCTGACCGTATAATCACCTATTCTGTGAGAATTAACTTATTGAAAATAAAGATTCATTTGAAAAACTAAAATACTGGCTTCCTGGACTTCATCACCTGACGCACGCCCAACCCCTCCATTTTGCATAGGATCTGACTCACAGAGGCATCACCTGACGGCTGGTGCAAGGGCTTGTTGCGTAAGGGACTTGATATAATTGAAACTGATGTGAGGTGCAGAAACAACAGTCCGCCGTCAAAGTATCTCTGTAATTGTATTATTTCCCTTCAACCTGACACATGGGAGAATTTTGTTGTTGTTGCTATGTCCAGTGCTCCTATACCCAAGGAGCTGGGACAGAGGGCGGGGCCAGGGGCTTGCTGGTACATGGATGGTGGGAACAGTGTTTTGAATGAGAAACTCTGGAGAAGGGTGCCTGCTGAATAGAGGCCTTGGGGAGGAGGCAAGTAATGTCTCCGCCACTGGAAAGTACTACCCTGCTGTTTTCCATAGGCTGTTGAATACTGTAGTGAAGCAGTCACACACAGAATATTATAGTGCTGTTGACTTGCATCGAGGCACTTGTCTTTCTGACTGTGCATTAAAAAGCCTTGGGATGTGTCCATAAATGTTTTCAGAGGCAAACATGTATTCCAGAATCACACTGCATGACCCAGTGTTTAGTAATTGTAAAGCTCTTTGATCCCTGGCAGCACAGCATCCAGGATAATGTGCAGCATGGCTAAACTCGTATAAGGTCCAAAAGGCAAGACCTATTGGCTATGCCAATGCTTGTTTAAAATAACCTTCCTGGGGTGAGCCACAGCCTGGGGGTGGGGGGTTGGTGAAATGTACTTTTTTATGGAGGGGCATGTGCCTCCCTCTTCGAACCTTTAGGTGGCCCTGAGTACGCGATCCCCGAGGTCAATTGATTTATTATGAGGAGGAGGGAACACTACACCCCTTCCTGAGCCTTTAGGGCCAACTACTTTATGGGGGGAGGTGATGTGCAGCCCCCCTCCTGGAGCCTATTTAAGGCTGAACTAATAGTTTTGGAGAAGGGAGAGTGAAGCCACCATCCCGAGCCTCAGAGGTGCCCCGAGGTGCCCATCCCTGGTGCCATTTTCATTGGGGGGGCCCTTCTAGGGCCTTAGACTGGCCCCAGGAACGCCATCCCCTGGGACCCAATCAAATCAGTGTCCCAGGAAATACTGCTGTTCCCTGCCTGCAGAGTGCCGGCAGGGAATGTCAACTTTATTCCTTGCCTGCCCTCTCTCAGGCAGGGAATATAACTTTGCTCCCGACTGGCAGGAGCATAGGAGCATAGAAAAAAGCTTCTCCCACTTGGGTGGTATCAAACGAATGGAGCTAGCTCCCACTGGCACCCAGGATTGGTGCTGGCTGGGGAGCCGGCAGGGTTGTGTGGGCTCTGGAGCTCCTCCTGTGGCCCCCACTATTCCCATGCTGTTGGTGCCTCAGATGAGCAGCCACTCTTAAATAAAAGCTAGCTCCCATCAGTACCCACTATGGGTGCTGGCTTGGGATTCAGCAGGGACTACGGGGGCTTTGGGGCTCCCTCTAGACTGCCCCTAAGCACCTGACTGGAATTTCACCACATTTTGGCAGGAAGATAGAACTTTACTAAGAAAGCATGCTTTTCATTGTTTGGTGTAAATCTGTTCAGTATGTTTTGAGTCGTGGGAGTTTAAAAAGGTGCTTGGGGTGGGGATTGAGCAATTAACCACAAGAAAATGTTAGTGGTAGCTGGTACACTGGTGTTCAGATTGGCCAATTCAAAGATGATTAGTCAGTCATAATTGGCTGGCCAAAATATGTTGTGGCAGCCACTACAGAACTCAGGGCCATCGTCCCAGTGTGCTGAAAAATAATGAAAAAAATACATGTAAGAGGGCAGCGTGAGCACTCCTGACAAAGTGGCCCCCTTAATTGGCTGGGAACAGAATGGATGTCAGTTTATTCCCCAGTGTTTCACTATAGGGTCTAATTAACAACTAGAGCGATAGCATTATGTTCTTTGACAAAAGTGAGGCATGCCTGAACACCATCTTGGTGGGATTAAAGCTGTAAAACTGAATGCACTTCATACAGAAAAGGCTACACTAAAAAAAAGAAAATGAGAGAGTTCGTTTTGTCATCAAAATGATGGATTGTCCTCTGGAAAGTAAAACATCCTGACATGCAGAGTCAAACATGTACTTCCAACACGAGCAGCAATCTATCACTTGCCCAGCAATCTATCACTTACCGTCCTAGTAATCAACTTCAGTGTCACCACAGAGTTCTAATGAACAGCCATTGAATTTTGTACTCAAAACAAAAGGGAGGCACTCTTGAATGCCATTTTGTTTGAATAGGATCTGTTGAATTTAAAACCTTTCCTGAGGAGCAATCTGAAGTCAATGAGATGTTAATTGAGGCATTAAATCAGTGAGTTAAAAATGTAATGGGACGTATAAGTTTTTAATAATTAGTGTCATAGTGTATTTTTAAAGGGGTAAAATACTTAAGGAGAGAGACATGTCTGCATAAGTACATAATCCCCTTTCCACATTAGTTTGCTTAACCTATCCATCCTTAAAGTCGCTTAAAAGCTACCTAAATTTAGAATAGTAAAAATTTTTCTGAAAAAAACAAAGTTTGAAGTGACCTTATGGTTATGCTATGTGCTTAACTTATGTTAAAAAACAGAAATTCATTAAATAAACAATGATTAAAGTAATGTTACATTTATGTGTTGGAATGAGACACAAGCTAAGTATAAAAAAACTGAAATCACTGAAATGTGCCAGTCATAGTTTAGTTAACTAACTATAATTTACGCCCCCATCATGCACTGCTTATGACCTCACATAGGAGAGGTACAGAAAAACAATGGTCCTTAAACTTTTCTTTTCATACAGTATTATTCTTTTGGTAATTATCATTCAATTAGGATTTTTAGAATGCGTAAAGTCAGCTTGCGGTTACATAAATCCAAAGATAGTTCAAATATTAGATGTGCAACAACCATTTAAATTTCAAGACAGCATGTATTTATTAATCACAAATTAAGAGCAACAAACTTGTACTTTTATGATCTTAATGTTTAAGATCGAATAAAGTTATTATTGATTGATTGATTGATTGAGCGACAAACGGTAGGTATCTTACTGAGTTGTAACTTAAGGAACAGAAGAAGAAGGTTGCTCCAAGGGAACGTGCGAAAGGGGTGTTCTAACGTGAAAAGAATAAGGATAAAAAAGGGGAAGAATTCCCAAGGAAGGTCACAAGGCAAAGTTTGGTACAAATCAAGTCAGACTGATAATGAATATCAATCTAAAGTTGCCTGGCCAATGATAATTGGTTATGCAGTTACTTTGTTCAGCATGATTCATAAAGAATAAAGAGATGTATCATTTTTTGCACGATAGATGAAGGGGCTTATGGTCCAGGCCTGCTGGGGGTAGGCATCGACGTTTCGACCCGGCTTTGGGCACAGAGGGAAAATTGGGCCTCAGCCTGCAGGTCTTCTTCAGGACAGGGATTAAGGGCAACCTGTTCATAGTGTATATGCTCCCGGTGTGGTCTCCCGCTGAGTAGCTGCGGTGCCTTGTAATTTCGTCATTTCCTTATTCGTGTGATTCTGCTCTGATCAAGTTTGTCGTGTTCTTTGATTTACTGTAAATCAATTATCTCATTCTACCATCCACAAAATCGTATCATACCTTTGGTCTTCAAGGCAGAATAGGCGTTGCCCCTGCATACATGATCCAATTTATTTTTAGAAAAGTCGCAATTGTGCCCTGCCTTTTTTACTTTTACATTTGGAATTATTTTGCTGTTGATGAACAGTTTTGCAATATAAAATTACATTATGTTGATTTTAAACTGCTAAATCTAGAATTAATTTAGTTCGTGATCGCTGAAGCATATTTTGTTTTGTTATTAATTTTGTATTTCTGTTCCGCCTTGATTATTTAACCAAGTGCTGAGACTTTTTTTTATACAATATTGAGCTCAAAGCAGTGAGGCATTGTCTAAAAATAGCTTTAAAGGATTTGTATTGCTTGTGATGTATATTTCAATAGTTTTAACAGACTACAGGGATGTCCTGATTCCCACAAATATGATAACAATGTACCTGGGTAATTTGAGTAAAATGCTACATGCGATATTTACTACATGTGATACACACTGAGTGAAATAAAAGTCACAGTCTGCATGGCCACCGAAAAACAGTGTATATGATAACAAACAAATATGGCCATACGAAAGCAGTTGGCAGCTCATGCCTAACCACAAAAACACATACAACTACATGCAACATCCATACAGACATACCACACCACTAACATCAACTTCATCGTGTTATATCCACAATCCATTCACACAAGACATCACTCCAATACATAAGACACACACCATCTGAACTTAAAAACCTGGAACTAATTTCAAGAAAAAAAACCTTGAGCCAGCCAAAAACTATTAAAATAAAATTCTGCACCTACAGTTATAACAAAGGCCGGAAAAACCGTCATAGCCTATTTTTTTATTTTTGTAGGTTGACTCCCTAGGAAGTCCTGGAAGTTAAGATGTGCCATGATCACAGATCTCCTTTTATCTGCGTGTGGGGAGGCATCTAAAGAGGGAAGGTGGATAGTGCTGGGGTGAGTGTAGTGGTATGTCAAGCTGCAAAGTGTATAATGCACAAAGAGGCCATTTGCTGCCTCTCCATTTACTGGCCCAAGATGCCCAACACTGAGTCATTGAATACATGGCTATTCACAATCTTCTGCCTCAGAGTCAGGATAGAAGTTGTGAGGTGGTTCACAGCATGTACGATTCAGTGTGTGAGTCAGATCTTTTTTACCCTGTGCTGTGGAATGGATTGATTGACCAGATGCCTATACCCAACGACTCTCGCAAGGTGACTCTGATCTCTTAGAAAGCAGACAGGCTTTCTGCCTATTTATCATAGGTACCTAAGACCATCATGTTTGCTTCCTCCACATTGGCTATGATCTCGCTAAATTCCTACCATACCTGCATTGACTCAGGAGATTAACAAGACTCATCCCAGGATGTGCCAGCTATATCCTCCACTGCTGTGAGTTGTGGTGGGCTTCCATCATCCTAGGATGAGTAAAGTCCCAATTGCCTGAATACTTTCTCAATGGTTTCTTTCTTTATAATGTGGACACTTCTGGGATGATATCATCAAGCTGAATGAGTGCTGCCTTCTCAAATTCTTCTGTGATTGAATGGGTATGCTGGTGTTGTTGTAAAAGACCAATATCATCACCAGCAACAGCAGTGCTTGCAACAACAGTTGGGACAGAGATAGCAGATGTGACTGATTACACAACAGCCATGGATGTGACTGACAGGGTGTGGTAGTCATCATCGAAATGTCTGTACTAGGAGCCATGAAGTTATCAATGCAGGGGCGAACAGCAGCAACACTGTTGCTTGCCACAGTAGTGTCACATGAGTGCTTTGCCAGCTGTAAAACTAGAGTGGTTGCCTGCTTGCTAGATGTTGTGCATCTACTCTTAGCGGCAGTGATCCATGCAGCAGATGAACCTTACCCGCCAGTGAAACATGATGGTTCCTCCACTCTGCAGTCCTCAAGGTGTAAATCACTTAATCATCAGCATTAAACCTTACTCAATTTTCGAGAAAATCATAAAAGTATATATCTCATTAAGTAGCAGCAGTATATCAAAATAGACATACATCAGTTAAAAATGCATTGAATAGAAAATTTGAAAAAAACTTACATCAAAACATAAAAACAGATAATTAAAAATAATAAAATTACCACCCTTTTCCTACAAGAATTATTTCCTGAAATTCCACTACTTAATAGCTTACAGATCGAACACCAGAAAGAAAATGTGGTATAAAAAAGCACAATTTAGGTGTAGTTACTTGCTAAAGAGCATGTCTAAGTGAGCGAGGTTCTGTATGTTACCATATAGTTTTAGTTAAAACAACATGTACTGTTGTTGACACCCATGGGTAGTAGCTCTTGCAGGCATGTATGGGGCAATCATGATGTTGATGTGGTAGGTGTGTGTGTGTGTGTGTGTATGCCTTGGATTTGTGCTGATGAGTACAGTGAACAGAATGTGTAACATGTCTAGCAGGGGAAAAATGCATGCCATTACCCCGCATGCCGTTGCAACGTGAAAGGTGTGTAGCAGGGGGTAGAAGGTGTTGGATTTAAATCCAACACCTTTCCTACTGTTGCACACACTGGAGTTGGAAAAGTAAATTAAACTATTCCAACTTCCAGCGCACCCCCGACAGCAAGTCGGGGTAAAGATTTGTGTTACAACAGCATGCGGGGTAATGGCATGCGTTATAACGTCATACAACCGTCTAGCAGAACTTACATTGTTGTTCCTTGGTTGCATGTCCTGTCTCAGGTACCATCAATGTCAGTCTGTTACAACACCATAGGAAACATAACACTCATACCAATGAAGGTGTCTTTGCTAGTACAGAGAATCCCAAAAGTATGTGTTGATGCCTGTTGAAATGCTATGAACTCTGCAATTTCACCAAGATACCACGGGCCATATTATCAAGAACGGCGATAACATTATCGCAGCTTTAGCGGCAGGAAACTGCTGCTAAAGTGGCGATAAGGGGCTTGATAATATGCCCTATAGAATTCCAATAGAAGCCCAGGTTCTGGTGTGAAGGACATCAAACCTGGGCTTCAATTGGAATTCTATAGGGCCTATTATCAAGCCCCTTATCGCCACTTTAGCGGCAGTTTCCTGCCGCTAAAGCGGCGATAATGTTATCGCAGTTCTTGATAATATGGCCCAATGTGTTTTGTCATGCCCCCTTTTAGCATCATTCTCTAATTTCTAATGGCATGTGAAAGATACTGGGCTTAAAAAATGTGTATTTCCACACCACTGAGTAGTGTCTGGCCATTTGGTATATCAGTGTGAAGGGCCTAATCAAAAGTGCATAGGCTTGACAATTCCCCCCCAGTTGTGAAGTACATATTTTTGAAAAGTCAGAATAATAATTTTAAAATAGGGAGGGGATTCAGATACTGTCTTAAACATCACAACAACACCCAGCCATCTCCTTTAGGGTGGAAGGCATTTAAGCCACCTCAATGTCTCCTGATCAATAAACCATGGCAATCCTCCCATCGAGCCAGCGTGGAAGCTACAGCCAAAGAAGTCCTCTTGAAATCAGACACCACTCCTGTGAGGACTCACTGAAGCTCTGGAGGTCTTGGAAATCTAAAACGTTTTTAAGTCCCAACTTTTCCGATTTTCTTTAAATGTTTCCCTTTATCTCTTCCAAGACTCTCAGGAACTCAGCGACAGCACTTAAAGGGCAGGTTTCATTCCAGCAGAGGCATTCAGCAGGATCCAGTCCAGGTCCAGTTGCTACCTGTCAATTGGTCACTCCAGGTAACAAGGCCTTTTGCAGCCTGTTGTGTCTCTGTAGCCACACAGGAGATCAAACAAATGATGGTGGAGAAGTGTGGCTCAATGGTTAGAGCGGCAGACCCTGATGCAGAGATCTGGCCCGGGACCAGGGTTCAATTCCCGCCTCGGCGGGTCTTGGGATCAATTTCCTCGGACCTGATAATTCTCGCCTCGGTGCCTATTCTAATCATGGGACCCACTCTGCAACTCTGGGCAATAGCTTGCTTAATCTCCACAACGGCCCCAACAGCGCTGGGATGCCTGGCTTCACCCTGGGGGTGCCCAGGAGTGGACATTTCACAGGGAAAAGCCAGGAAGGGTTCCACAGCGGTATGCGTACAGCGCCAGGACACCTCTTTGGGGGTATAAGTGCGCTTTACAAGTACGAATTTCATTTCATTCATTTCATTTCATCCTTGAGGTCTACTTCTCAATACTAGGTACAAGTGGGAAATGCCCAGCCTTCTTCTATTCTTCCACAAGTCCAGAAACTATTTTGATGAGCTGTGAGAGAGTTGATACTTCTTAGGATTTACCAGTTAGTGGGTGGATTTGACTCCCAAAGACTCCATAACCAATGAGTATATCCTGCTTATCTTACTGCAACATTTCCCATAGTGCTCTAGTCTAAGTAATATCCAACATGGCAGCATCCTTCTGCTTTTGGGTGTTTCTGGTGAACCATAAAGGGGTGTGTTTAGAGAAATTAGTAGTCTCCTCCTCCCTAGCTACACCATATTGGTTCTGGGACCAGTTTTCCCTCCTACTGGGCAGGTGGCATCTGGCTACAGTTCGCCCAGGGAACAACGGCTTATCTTTCCTAGGTCTCCCTGACATGTATCCATGAATGGGCAAGCCTAACCCTGTTACTTTTCAAGTTAATGAAATTCCTGAATTCTTCACAGCTGTCCTTCCTTTGCTGAGATGACTCATATTCTTCACACCTAAATCTTTCTAACAAAAGGCCTAAGTCATTATTTCTTCTTGTGGAGCAGTGTTCACATCTAATTAAGTGGAAGAACTTCCTTAATGTTTATCAAAACCCCAACTTCACCAGGGAGTGGGATTTTTAATAAATATTAGAAGCAGTTGTTGAGTAATTTCTGTAGCGTATGCCAAACCAGAGTTGGCAGAAATAGTATGTTATTCTGAAATGTAGTTTTTCTCAGAGGAACAAGCTAACGCTACAGCAATTATCAGTAAAAAATAATCTTTAGTGGCAGGTCACTGTAGGTACATGCCAATGCTACATTATTGCATGTATGTCTTTAAAATACTATGCACCGTACCTTGCTACACAGCCTTATTATGGAGACATTCATTATTTAAAAGAAGGGTTCTTTATTTTTCAAGATAGGGTATTTTTGCCAGGTTCACCTGCAGCTTTTAGTCTTTGTCTGCCTGAACCCCCAGTACACTAATTAGCATTAGCCAGTCAACATCTGGCCTGTCAGTGCTTCCCTAATGAGGTGTGAAAAACTCTGGTGTGAAAAAGGTGTACTAGTCATGATACACTGGTAGGCCCAATGCTATGTTTTCTTTGCCAGTCTAGTGGATGGCACAATATGTGATACAATCCACAGATAACACTGACTTTCCCTGGCCATTGGTCTATTTTCTTGCACCAAATACTATGGCTTTACAGAAAATTAAATATTTCAACTGGGTATTAGCCAATGTTAGCTTTTCTTAGGGTCAGGGCATGTACACTGGGAACTCGACAGCAGTTCCCCAGTGTGCAGAATTATAAAAACAGCAACACCAGTCATCAAAAAATGGGCCTGATAACGGTAGTGGTATTTTTCCCAATCAGGCTTCAGGAAGAACCACAGCACCGAAACCCCCCTTATCGCCGTGACAGACGACATCCACTCCCTCCTCGCCTGAGGAAAGACTGTGGCCCTCATCCTCCTGGACCTCTCGGCAGCCTTCAACACAGTCTCACAACGCACCCTAGCCCACAGACTCCACGATGCAGGAATACAGAACAAAGTCCTCAACTGGATCCACTCATTCCTCTCCGGCAGAACGCAGCGAGTCAGACTCCCTCCCTTCCTCTCGGATCCCACACCTACCACCTGCGGAGTCCCCCAAGGAACCTCCGTCAGGCCCACCCTGTTCAACGTCTACATTGCCGCTTGCATCCATCGTCAGATCACAAGGACTCAACATCGTATCGTATGCATACGACACTCAACTCATCCTCTCCCTATTCAACAAACCCAACATCTCCAAACACAACATTCAAGAAGTAATGGAAGCAGTCGCCAGGTGGATGAAGAACAGCTGCCTACAACTCAACACGGACAAAACCAAAGTACTCCTCATAGGCCCTCACCCAACTCCTGGAACGACACCTGGTGGCCCCCCGCCCTCGGGAACCCACCACCACCCACGGACCACGTGCGCAAACTTAGAATCACCCTGGACTCCGAACTCAAAATTGACCGCCAAATCAACGCCATCATCTCATCCTGTTTCCACACCCTCCATCTCCTACAAAAGACCTTCAGCTGGATCACCCACGAACACAGAAAAACCATCACCCACACCCTCATCAGCAGCAGACTGGACTGCGGCAACGCACTCTACGCTGGCATCAACAAAAACCTCACCCGCAAACTCCAGAACATCCAGAATGCCTCCACCAGACTAGTCCTCAACCTACTGTGCCACTGCCACATCCCCCAACACGTACAGGCACTACACTGGCTCCCCGTCAAGAAGAGAATCACCTTCAAGTTTCTAACCCACGCCCACAAAGCCCTCCACAACACCGGTCCTCAGTCGCGGCTCCTGGAGTGAGTTTCGCCGGGCGGTGACGTGCGGCGGGGGAGGGGCAGGGTGGGGGGTAGTAAAAACCGGAATCCGGCTGAACACAGGTAAGTTAGCAAATAAATAAATAAAACGAATTTCGTAGCGCGCGCTGCATCGCATTTGGCGATGCAGCGCGCGCTACGAAATTCGTTTTATTTATTTATTTGCTAACTTACCTGGATTCGGCCGGATTCCGGTTTTTACTACCCCCACCCTGCCCCTCCCCGCCGCACGTCACCGCCCGGCGGAACTCCCTCCAGGAGCCGGGACTGCCGGTCCTGCCTACATGAACCACCGCCTCTCGTTCCACACACCACAAAGATCCCTACGCTCAGCCCAGCTCTCTTTTGTGATGGTGCCGTGCATCAAGAAGACCAGTACAGGAGGCCGCTCCTTTTCCTTCCTTGGGGCCAAGGCATGGAACACTCTCCCTCTCCACCTCCGCCAGACACCAACACTCTCCAAGTTCCTGAAGTACCTCAAGACCTGGCTCTTCGACGAATCACCGTGAACATCCAGGAGCTGCGCAGACCCTGGAGGATCCTGAAGGACCTTGTTAGAAATGGGATTTCTGGTTGGCTAGGGCTTGCGCCTAAGCCAGGCAGAAACCACCACTCTAGTCAGCGCAAAGGAGTTACACGCTGAAGATAACCCCTGCTCACCCCCTTGGTAGCTTGGCACGAGCAGTCAGGCTTATCCCAGAGGCAATGTGTAAAGCGTTTGCGCAACACACACACAGCAACAACATACTAGGCACACCACAAAAGGAACTCCATACAAGGTTATATATAAAAATAGACTTTGTATTATCATAAACACATTAGAATAGTAATCACACAATATACACTGTACCAACTGGCACTAGGCAATATTTACAGGGGATTATATACACATGACAGGGCCAATTGGGCCACTGTCAGAACCATCACAAAGTAAAGATAGTAAATGTAGAACCAATAATAAATGTAGAACACAACCAATAATTACTGGCAAACACTGTACTCAGCATTATCCTGCAACATAAATCATAATATGCAATCAGTATCACATCAGGCGTAAAATACATTCTGCGCCAACCTCATAAGCCTAAACATTAGACCAAAACCTCGTAATCATAAATCACATTAGAGGCATAAATCACAGTGGAGAATAACCTCATAAACATAAACACAGTATGCAAAACCTCATAATCCTAAACCACATTAGAGGCATAAATCACAGTGCATAAATCACAGTACATAAATCATATTTCCTGCGCACCACATAAATCACATTAGGGCCTGGCGCCCTATCAACCTAACAGTCCCCCTGGCCAACTGGCCTTCTCAGAGGGCTCAAATGCCCTATGTCCATAATGTCAGGGCTGCCAATGCAGTAGACACCAAAAGAGCGCAATTGCGCTGGGGCAGAGGAGTGTATCTCACTCCTATCTCATTCAAAAATGCCCCCAAAGAAATGATAGCCTAAACGTTGCAGCTGCCGCTAATTGCCGTGCAGCTGTGAAGGAAATTAGGCACTGCCACCGACTGTGCCCTGAGAGCCCGACTGGGACTCTGTAAACAAGTATGCCCAAAATGTTGCAGCTGCCCACGCTGGCGCGGCGCAGCTGGGAATAAGGTAAAGGGGCCCTGGCACAACTGTGCCCTCGGGGCCCCCACTGGGGCTCTCTGAACCAACACTGCCCCCATCGTTGCAGTTGCCCACTGTCAAGCGGGGCAACTGTGGCCAAAAAGCACCGACCATGTGCCACGATCAGCACCAACTCACCGGAGCTCTCTGGGACTCTAACTAAGCAAAATTGCCCCCAACGTTGCAGCTGCCCTCTAGCAGGCGGGGCAGCTGTAAATCTGGCCACACAGAAGAGGCACGGGCACTGTGCCTTGATCTCGCTCCCCCCAGCCTTCCCCACTCACTGGGCTCTCTGCTGGGGGGGGGAGTCCTCTCTGGACTCCCTCGGTCGGCTCCCAGCACGGGCACCACAATGCCTGGTAGGAGCTCCACGCACCGGAGCTCTTGGCAGACTCCTCCGGTCTGGCGAGACACGGGCCGCCGTCTCCGCGCTCTTCTCCTGGTCAGCATGCGGGGCTCCCTCCAGCTCACGGGAGCCCCGCCTTGCCTCACTCTGCCACAGGCACTGCCTCTTCCGGTCCAGTCACGCTGCGATTGGCAGCGGCAGCCACTTCCTCTCGTGGCCCTGCCCAGAGTCAGGCAAGGCCGCCTGGCTTCCTGGTCGGGCCGGCGGCGGCTTCTTCTCGGGCTGGGCCGCGGCAGTGATCCCTCTTTGGCGGCGATGCGGGGAGGGCAACCCCTTGTTATTTAAATAATCAATGCGGGGTGGGCACCTGCATATTTCAAATAGTACCGACACGGGGTAGGCACCCGCCAAAACAAAAGCATAAGCGGGGTGGGCACCCGCTCCACGGCATCACGGGGGAATCCATACGATGGGGATTCCCTTTAAAAATGCGGCAGCTCAGCGCTGCACAGCCCACTCTCTCCTCCTCCTAATTAAAATATAGTGGTTACGAGGCGCTAGGTGCAGCACAAGTCCTGGATCCAAAGAGAAACAAAAGGGTCCAAGGAAAAAGTTCTCTAGGTCCATGGGGCTTAGCTGGGTCCAGGGAGGCCAGCACAAAGGTCCCTCCAGCAGGGAGGTAAGACCCCATGGCGGTTCCTCCTGGGCCCCAGCAGCAGCAAGCCCCAGCAAGTCAAGAACAGCACCAGCACAGAACAACAACATGGGGTCACAGCCCCTACATTTATACCACACAATCTCTTTGTCTGCAGCACAGGGCTTGGGGGAACCAGATGCAACTGGTTCAGGGGGGAATTGGAGCACTTTGTTTACCAAGCTCCTCTTCCCCTTTGTCAAGTGGGGGCTAGGTGATCAGACACACCACAGGGGGCGGAGCCAGCATTGTACAGGGCAGGCACAATCCTATTCAGGGACAGGGGACTACTCCTCCCACCACTCCAAATGTAGTGGTCCTATTCAGCCTAGCGCTGACTCACCCTGCCCCTCCTGGAGCCACACACACCTCCCAGCCCCAGTCACTCAAAAGCCAGACATGAAATTCACATCAGGCAGGCAGACACATAGCACACAGAAATGCCAACTTCTAAAAGTGGCATTTCTCAAATAGTCATAATAAATCTGCGCACACCATTGCGCTGCATTTATTATTACAATTCCATACATACTAAACTCGACCATGCTGCTCCTCTCATCCCAGGAATTACCACTGACACACTTATCAGGGAATCCCCAATGCATTCCTATGGGAGGGCAGGCCAATCTTACCAAATCTACAAAGAGAGCGCATGCACTTTACACTGGACAGCATTGCTAAAGTGCCCAGAGGCCTAAAACCACCAACACCATGTCAGAGAAAAGGCCAGGAGAAAGGCAAAACGTTTAGGGATGACCCTGTAAAAAGGGCCAAGTCCAACACAACCCCCTTCCAGCCAAAACACAGGGTAGACCAATCACTACCTTGATGGGCTTCCCTGCTTCGGGCGATAGAACACGGACGCGGGCCCGCAACTGCAGGGCCACCCTCCGGTTCTACGCCACTCTGAACCCATGTGGTTCCCTCTGAAAAAAAAACTCTCAGGCCCAACTAGGCTACCCCACTGGTACTCCCTAGTTGTCCACGGCAAGGACCAGGCCCTTGGCCACCCAGATGTCACTGGTCCTTGCCAATCCACAGAGTGGGGGGCAGTAACCCCTGGCACATAATAGCCATTCTCCACTCTTCCTCTCAGTGTAGTTCCAAACTGCCACTGATCCTCTGCCCTAGGGTCCGCACCCTCAGGCTGACCAGAGGTCACGGGTGAAGTTTCTCCTCCCCCTACCTCTCTTTCTGGGGTTCCGCATTCTCCCAGGAGACGCACCCCCAGAACACAACTCTCCCACCAGTTCAGGACCTCTCTCCATCAACTGGTCTACCCACCTGGGATCTAAACACTCCGGCTGCACCGGGGTCAGAGGTGAGGACTCCCTCCCTCTGCACCCCCTTCCAGAATACTGCACCCTCCCATCAGGAGTGGTACCCCTAGAAAACAACCCGGTCAGGACACTGATTACAGTTGTCCCTCCCTCCAGGTCAGTCATACCCTGAACCTGGCCTCCCAACCCAGGGACGGAACCCTTTGGTTGGACAATTGCCCGGCGAACCAGGACTTCCTGGGGAGTACATATACCCTCCCCGAGGCTGACACATAACTAATGTGTCGTGTGACAGTCTGCCTGGCGCAGATCTCATGACCTCCTGTCCACTTGACAGTGCATGAAGATCCCCCAGGACAGAAGTGGTGTCACCATGGTCAATCATTGGTGGCTCAGCCCTTCTGGCTGGCCCCTGACCCAATGGTTCTTCCACTGGGGACTCTTTCCCCCTCTCACCCCTCAATCTGGACTTCTGCACCCTCCACTTAGGAGTGGCACTGCCAGACACCAGAACTTATGGAGGCCTGATTACAGACACTCCCAGCTCACCTAACATGGGGAGATCCCCCTCAAAGGACGGTCCAACAGGACAGACTAGGCACCCTACCTGGTGTTCCCTTAAAAAACCACCCAGTACTGGAGACTGAGGTTGAGGCTCGGAATACGGCCCAGTCTCACACCTTCCCCTGCGAGACAGGATGTGAGGCCTTGCAACCTTCTCACTATAAGGGTACCTAGCTGGGTTACTCTGAACCACTTCCACCACTCTGGGTTGGAAGATACCTGCACCATTCCTCTTAGGAACACTCCCCAATGCAAGCTCCCTAGAATCAACAGAACTCACACTCCAACAGGTGTTGGCGCGACTCCGGAAAACAATTACGGGGCATGTGCTCTCTGACAAAATGGATTGAACAGCCCTTTAACACCATTTGCCGTGCTAACCAATCACCCAAACGTCCACTGCATCACAACACTCATCCACACTCCCCCCAAGACTGGTGAGACAGTATCTTACTGCCCCTGAATCTCAACCTGTACCCCTCTTGAATGGGAACCAGGTACCATACTCTGGGAACTGGGAATGGGACTTCCTGCACTGGAATCCATATTGCTGCCACCACTGGATCCCACCCTTACTGGGGAATCCAGAAAACTAAACCTGCACTTAGGGGATAATCTACCCCCCGAGCTAGTTTCTCCATGCCAATTAAGTCACCACTGTAGGCCAACCCTAGAAATAGCAGACAGCACAGGGGCAGTTACCTCCTCCAGCTTGCGCTGCAGGGCCACCCCAGAAATAGCAGTCTGCACAAGGGCAGTACAAAACTCCTCCAGATTCTCTGGTTTCTGTCCTTGGCAGGACCCCCAACTCATAGTGCAACAAGAAAACACATTTCAAAGAAATGATACTTAAAACAAAATCAGAAACAATAATCCCCAAACATGTGACTATCTAAATGCAGAGTTTGTAGTGCAACCAGTTGTCGCTGTGGTACTGCGCAAACGCAAGTCCTATCCACACCGCTGACCACCAATGTTAGAAATGGGATTTCTGGTTGGCTGGGGCTTGCGCCTAAGCCAGGCAGAAACCACCACTCTAGTCAGGGCAAGGGAGTTACACGCTGAAGATAACCCCTGCTCACCCCCTTGGTAGCTCGGCACGAGCAGTCAGGCTTATACCAGAGGCAATGTGTAAAGCGTTTGCGCAACACACACACAGCAACAACATACTAGGCACACCACAAAAGGAACTCCATACAAGGTTATATATAAAAATAGCCTTTGTATTATCATAAACACATTAGAATAGTAATTACACAATATACACTGTACCAACTGGCACTAGGCAATATTTACAGGGGATTATATACACATGACAGGGCCAATTGGGCCACTGTCATAACCATCACAAAGTAAAGATAGTAAATGTAGAACCAATAATAAATGTAGAACACAACCAGTAATTATTGGCAAACACTGTACTCAGCATTATCCTGCAACATAAATCATATTATGCAATCAGTATCACATCAGGCGTAAAATGCATTTTGCGCCAACCTCATAAGCCTAAACATATTAGACCAAAACCTTGTAATCATAATTCACATTAGAGGCATAAATTACAGTGGAGAATAACCTCATAAACATAAACACAGTATGCACAACCTCATAATCCTAAACCACATGAGAGGCATAAATCACGGTGCATAAATCACAGTACATAAATCATATTTCCTGCGCACCACATAAATCACATTAGGGCCTGGCGCCCTATCAACCTAACAGTCCCCCTGGCCAACTGGCCTTCTCAGTGTGCTCAAATGCCCTATGTCCATAATGTCAGAGCTGCCAATGCAGTAGAAACCAAAAGTGCGCATTTGCGCTGGGGCAGAGGAGTGTATTTCACTCCTATCTCATTCAAAAATGCCCCCAAAGAAAAGATAGCCTAAACGTTGCAGCTGCCGCTAATTGCCGTGCAGCTGTGAAGGAAATTAGGCACTGGCACCGACTGTGCCCTGAGAGCCCGACTGGGACTCTGTAAACAAGTATGCGCAAAACGTTGCAGCTGCCCGCGCCGGTGCGGCGCAGCTGGGAATAAGGTAAAGGGGCCCTGGCACAACTGTGCCCTCGGGGCCCCCACTGGGGCTCTCTGAACCAACACTGCCCCCATCGTTGCAGTTGCCCACTGTCAAGCGGGGCAACTGTGGCCAAAAGCACCGACCATGTGCCTCAATCGGCACCAACTCACCGGAGCCCTCGGGGACTCTCACTAAACAAAATTGCCCCCAACGTTGCAGCTGCCCTCTAGCAGGCGGGGCAGCTGTAAATCTGGCCACACAGAAGAAGCACGGGCACTGTGCCTTGATCTCGCTCCCCCCAGCCTTCCCCACTCACCGGGCTCTCTGCTGGGGGGGGAGTCCTCTCTGGACTCCCTCGGTCGGCTCCCAGCACGGGCACCACAATGCCTGGTAGGAGCTCCACGCACCGGAGCTCTTGGCAGACTCCTCCGGTCCGGCGAGACATGGGCCACCGTCTCTGCGCTCTTCTCCTTGTCAGCATGCGGGGCTCCCTCCAGCTCACGGGATCCCCGCCTCGCCTCACTCTGCCACAGGAGCTGCCTCTTCCGGTCCAGTCGCGCTGCGATTGGCAGCCGCGGCCACTTCATCTCGTGGCCCCGCCCAGAGTCAGGCGAGGCCGCCTGGCTTCCTGGTCGGGCCGGCGGCGGCTTCTTCTCGGGCTGGGCCACGGCGGTGATCCCTCTTTGGCGGCGATGCGGGGAGGGCACCCGCTTGTTATTTAAATAATCAATGCGGGGTGGGCACCCGCATATTTCAAATAGTACCGACGCGGGGTAGGCACCCGCCAAGACAAAAGCATAAGTAGGGTGGGCACCCACTCCACGGCATCACAGGGGAATCCCTACGATGGGGATTCCCTATAAAAAGGCAGCAGATCAGCGCTGCGCAGCCCACGCTCTCCTCCTCCTAATTAAAATATAGCGCTCACGAGGCGCTAGGTGCAGCAAAAGTCCTGGATCCAAACAGAAACAAAAGGGTCCAAGGAAAAAGTTCTTCTAGGTCCATGGGGCATAGCTGGGCCCAGGGAGGCCAGCACACAGGGCCCTCCAGCAGGGAGGTAAGACCCCATGGCAGTTCCTCCTGGGCCCCAGCAGCAGCAAGCCCCAGCAAGTCAAGAACAGCACCAGCACAGAACAACAACATGGGGTCACAGCCCCTACATTTATACCACACAATCTCTTTGTCTGCAGCACAGGGCTTGGGGAACCAGATGCAACTGGTTCAGGGGGAATTGGAGCACTTTGTTTACCAAGCTCCTCTTCCCCTTTGTCAGGTGGGGGCTAGGTGATCAGACACACCACAGGGGGCGAAGCCAGCATTGTACAGGGCAGGCACAATCCTATTCAGGGACAGGGGACTACTCCTCCCACCACTCCAAATGTAGTTGTCCTATTCAGCCTAGCGCTGACTCACCCTGCCCCTCCTGGAGCCACACACACCTCCCAGCCCCTGTCACTCAAAAGCCAGACATGCAATTCACATCAGGCAGGCAGACACATAGCACACAGAAATGCCAACTTCTAAAAGTGGCATTTCTCAAATAGTCATAATAAATCTGCGCACAACATTGCGCAGCATTTATTATTACAATTCCATACATACTAAACTCGACCACGCTGCTCCTCTCATCCCAGGAATTACCACTGACACACTTATCAGGGAATCCCCAATGCATTCGTATGGGAGGGCAGGCCAATCTTACCAAATGTACACAGAGAGCGCACGCACTTTACACTGGACAGCAGTGCTAAAGTGCCCAAAACCACCAACACCATGTCAGAGAAAAGGCCAGGAGAAAGGCAAAAAGTTTAGGGATGACCCTGTAAAAAGGGCCAAGTCCAACAGACCTCAAGACCTGGCCCTTCAACATCTCACAGTGAATGCCCAGGAGCTGCGTGCCCCCCCTCCAGCGCCTTGAGACCCTCTCAGGTGAGTAGTTGCGCTTAACAAACCCTTGATTGATTGATTGATTCCATTTATGATCATGTGCCACTGACTTTCTTTGATAAGCATACAGTTTGCTGGCATGGGAAGGTCTACTATTTTCCCTGGAGACTTTCACTTCACCACTGACAACTCTTGATACATAACTTTAGGAGTAATCCAGTCACCCCTGTACATACAGTACCCCTGATTCTGCCAACAGTTATCCGTGAAGCAGCAACCTAATGCATACAGTGATGGTTGAATGTACAATTCTGTGGATGGCTCTGTATAAACAGTTATCGTCATGAAAAGTTAGGGTATGAGCATGAGTGTTCAGGTGTCTGTGTGAATCTGTTATAAAGCACTGCTCATTAAAAGTACACCTCAAGGTCTTGGAGTGATAGTCTTCTATTGAGAAGTAAAGAGTAAGAGATTTCTACACTGTGAGTGTATCTAACAGGGGCAACCAGCGAATGTGTGTGATGTGTGTGAAAGGAAGGCAGGAAATTAGTTTTTGTATGTAAAGCAGTAAAGGAAATTGAGTGAGGCCACTAGCAATTAAGTGTGTGGATTAGTATATGAAAGTGCATGTGCATGACAGGGAGCTAAGAGTGAATGTGTGGGAAACACTTAGGGCTCGATTAGGATGTAGGTCGGAGTTGCCTCTGACCGACACCGTCGTGGTCTCGGGACCGACCGACCTCCGGTCGTCGGTTCCGACACCACAATTAAAATGCAACCGCACATGGTGCGGTCGCTTACTCCCATTTCTCTATGGGAGTTTGTACTGCAGCCATATACCGGCTGTAGCAATAGCTCCTATAGAGAAATAGGAGTTTGTGCAAATCCCAGCACCGTGTGGCAGGCACCTAGTGGTGCCTGTCACACGGTGCAGGGATTTTCAGGGGGGAAGGCCCCCAACCGGAGGCCGCAAAGAGAAGGGGGCTTTGCTAGGGGCCCCCCAAAGTCACTTTCCGACAGGTTTTCCATGTCGGAAAGCCAGGCATGGAAAGCCTGTCGGAAACCGACATCGAAATCCCGACGGCGGAAATGCCGTCATATGGGATAACGTTGCAATCTCTGACTGGCTGACGGGCTCCTGGAGCCCGTTGGCATCCACCCAGAATGACCGTCCAGTTTCACTTTCAACTGCCTAGATTGTAATTAGGCGGTCGGAAGTGAAACCGAGATGTGAGTCAGAAAGCTGCCATCGTAATAGGGCACAGAGTGTTAGTGTCAAGACAGGATTAATGTGGGATGTTAAGGCAATGTACAAAGGGAGATTCACAGCAAAAGCTGCTTCACATTTGGGCCTCTCTACTTGATTTTATATACCTAGATAAGATTAGCCATTGTGCAAACAAGGGTAATTTCCAATCACACACAGTAAAACAATTAAGTTGATTGGCTGTAGAGAATGTGCAGCGAGTGGCTGTCAATAGGAAGTACTTCACAATTGAACATCTACGCCTGCTGCCATACTTTTTCAGAGTGGATCCTAGAAGGTGGCTGGTTCAAAGTTGTTTTGTATTTAGAAAAAAGAGATCCATTTGATAGCAGAGCAACAGGATCAATGGCACTGCTGATCGTTCACTAGAAGAACTACAAGGAGCGCATATCTTTTGGGGACTGAATGTAAACACGAGTCAGTTTAAGCAGCAATACATGAAGAGAGAGCATGGCTTTCCATCATTCCTTCACAGAGAAAATAATGTATGGAAGGGGTTCATGGGAGTACAAAAATATTCATTATCATTATACTCCAGTCTTGAGAAAGTTCCTGCATTAGACTCAGACACAACTTTTCCCAGTTCTAGGACACAACTGGTCACAAGTGACAAGTTAGTACTGATGCCAGATGGGGTGGTACCCAGGCCAAGTCTCGGAAATTGACATTGACATTGACAGGCGCTCCGAGAACAGACTACAATTGCCCACTTTTATGAATTACTAGAAACACTTTTAATGAGGCAAATTTTTATGGCGTTTTATTCTACCGTCTATATGTGCTGTGTCACTGATAGTCAACTTCATCTAGAAAATGCAGCAGACAAGACAGTCGATATCAATACCCTGGTCCCTGCCCCACGTCAGAGGACAGAAGAGTTAATAGTTACCTGATAACCCTCATAGTAGGGTCCCTGGACTACGCCTGAGACTTCAGTGCATAGCATCGTGCACTAGTATGGAATGAAAGTAAAGCATAGCAGTAAGCCATATCAGAAAATAAACAACATGCACTGGATAATAACAAAGACGTTACACTGCAGCTATAAGCATCGTTTTTTCTCTCTGCTTTCAGAGAGCTGAAACTGAATGTTTCCATTCCTATACCATTTCTGAGGAACTAAACAGAAGACACAGTACCTCCTTTCTTTATTTTTATGTCATGAAAGAGGAAGGGAGGCCAATATAATCAAGTATTGTCAAATCCAATCGGTCCTGCCTTTTTAACCTACGCTGGCTTTGCCAATCATGCTGCACAGCATCCTTGATGGTGTGCAGCACAACTAAAGAATTTTTAAAAAAGTCTTTGATATGGCCGGCCATGTCATATTGTAGATGCACGCACCGGGCATGAGCATACCTACAAAATAAAGAGCCCACATTGTTTTTCATTTGTAGTTACGGATCTGAGTTGGAATTGGTAACTAAAAAGAGACAACTAACAACATGTTTTTTCCACGTGGGTGCCGGGAACAACAGGGATGGTGGAAACAATATGAGGTGGAAGCAACACTGGTGGGTGGGTAGACAGCGAATAGGCGACTTGGGTGGGGTTGGAAATACCATTGGGTGCTGTGGGGAAAGCAACACATAGCTGCCAAGTTTTCAGTATGCTTATGTGTGACATTTCCATTATTCCAGTGTGTCGATGAGGGACATTCCATTGCCACGTAGGACACTTTCAGTGACACTTTGCAGTGAGTGAAAGTGGTTAGGAACATGCAAACAGTCAGAAGTGACATAATAGTGCAGAATCTATAGTAACTAACATCATAAAGCTGCCCTTAGTTCTTTCACACTATAGATATGCATGGGCACATTTAATACACGTTTTTGATTAGATTAGCACATTGCCTCATTCAGCAAACTACTCTCCAATAAAATCATGAAAATGACACATGGCCTTTTTTTTTTAAAGCAAACACAAAGTAATATCCTTTCAGGTACTAAGCGTTTCTCTGGAGAACACATGCCATAAACAACATAGTGCACATTCCGGCATTTAGAAGGTTTCTAGCCTATATTTTAGAATGACTTACTTTAACTCAAGTCCTGCTTTTACCTTCCCATACAATAACCCACCCACCAGTCAGTGTGTCATCTAAATTGGGTAATGACTTGCTGCTTACTGATGCAGCATCACTGATGACAGGAGAACTGCGCAGAAGAGAGGTGGATATGATATGCAGTGCATCATTTTCAAAATGGCTGCCTAAGTAAAAAGCTAGCCTGTTAGCCAGGTAGACTAGCATAACTAGATAGGAAGATGGTGCAGTTTTAATGGGCGGTCAGTGTGTATACCCTAAGCCTAAACTGTGGAATTGTGTTCCCGATTCTCTGCCCTCGTTCTGACTTGCTAACTCTGATGAGAGAACCTCGCTGCCAACATAAATTAGTTGCCTGAGCTGAAGAGTGCTTTAGTTGTGAATGGCATGCAGCTGGCAGTGAGAGAAGGACGTTTTATATTTCATACATTCAGTGCTTCCAGATGCAGAAGTTAAGTAGCAAAATGTCATCACTCACACTGCCTGATGGTGAAGACACCCACTAACTGTACTATGGGCGGAACTAAATGTGAATGACACCACAACAAAACCAGCAGGGGGAAGAGGGCTGGCCCATTGCCCTAAGTCATGCACGTTAACAGTCAGCTGATCCAAAATGTGAATGATGATCGAAGCAATTAACTGAATAAGTGGGCTGTTCCAAAGCCCCTATCTAAGAGCATATGTAATATTGTCTAAATAAGGCTGGAGAGAAAGCGAAATTTGTCAATAGCCCACACATAATAAAACCAGAGCTAATCCTGAAACTGATAACCTGAAAAAACTCCAGAGCCTCCGAATGTTTGCTTTGTAGAGAAATGCAAATTGTCTCTAGATGAACATAAGGGTGTTAAAGTCAGCATCATTCAAACAAAAATACAATTCCACCGTGTTATTCATATTATGATTGTAATTGCATTTATATAGCTCATAATACCCCTGGTGAGACGTTGAAGCGTTTTATGCTGGACAGCATGCTACTCTGGAACCCAAAGTTAGTGGTCAGTCCAGTGTTAGTGGGATAAGACTTGTGCACTCAAGCAAACCATTACATTCAACCTCTTCAGTTTCTTTCTGATAGATTAAATTAATAAGGGTCTGATTATGATTGTGGTGGTCCAACTGCCAGACCGGCATTGCGGCGGTCAGGAGAACACCTCAAAGCCGATGGCATCACAACCACCGCATTACGAGTAAACAGCCGGGCGGCAGTGTGCCGGCGACTGTCTTGAGATAGCGGCATGCTTCGGCTCACAGAGTGAGGGTGAAGCTAATGACCCCCACTGCACTGCCTGCACTGTCGTGCACGCACTGTTGCCAGGCACCATGTCATGCCTAGTACACAGTGCGCCCACAACAGTGCAGGCATAGGGAGGCACAACGTGTGCGCCCAGCCACAATGCCCACTAGGCAAAAGCACCCAGAGGCACTGTTTGGGGCCCCTTCCATGCCTTTCCTCTGACCTTTTCATGGTGGGGTCCCCGATATGAAAAGTTCAGCAGAAATGTGACTCTTAATTGGCACGGCAGTGTTGGTATCGGCACTACCTCCAATCCCCCGCCGCAGACATGGCATACAGGATCATGATGGTGGCTGCTGTCTTGTGGTGGTCCAACCACCATGTTTTTAATCGGGCTGTCGGACCGCCTACTCGGAAGAGGTATTCCCGCCACCAACGCCACGCCAGTTTTGGACCACCAAACTCATGATCAACCCTTAAGTGTTTGGGGTTATCATTAGTTGGGCATGGGGGGAGGTATGTGAGTTAATGCAGATGCTTTGTGGGATTTATAGTGGAGCTAAAGGAGGTTAGATATTGTAAGGCTGCAGAAGCATGACTTTCTAACAATGAGAGACTGTAATTTTTTTCGTGAGTTGTGTGCAAACTGCAGAAATGTTATTACAGAGATTAGGACAAATGAGCAATTGTTTTAGAGAAGGGTGTGCCCAAAGTGAAAAGGCATGCAGGGGATGAAAAAAGGGAGAAGATAATTAGAAAGGAAAAAAGCAGATATTTTAAGTAAAGAATAGTTTTTCATGCTGGATTTATTAAACATAGAGGACAAAACAAATTTGTTTTTGGCGATTTATTGTTTGCACATTAATATTTAGTATTTTGGGACTAACAAGCACACTGTATATTAATTTATGTTTATGTATATGTGCATATAATATGCAAAAACCTCTTGAAAAAACACTATCCGAGCATGGAAAACTTAAAGGTGCATGTCTGCCATGACCCTGACCTCCTTGTGTCCTCACTCCTTCTGTACCTTGTGTGTGGGGGCTTGCAGGATCGAGCACATGTCTCAGTGCCTCCCTGTCTGTTCACGGGACTCATTGCCCTGTAGGCTTGGCAACATTCTTGGAATGGTAATTTCCCCTGGGGCCAAAGGCTACTGAGTCATGAAACACCAAAGTACAAACATTAACATCCCCCACAGCCTTCAGACTGACTCATCATGACTGTGATGATATTTGGGCTGACTCTTAGGCACATGAATATGGGGATATTTGGGATGACTCATTGGCCCATGACTATAGGGATATTTGTGTTGACTCATCAGAATTTAGGAACAGAATACCATACTCAAACCATGAGGCAGTGTTTTTTTCCCCACTGGTTAAAGAGGATGGATCCTCTTCAGTGATCCCGCTCACCTGCATATCTCCATGACTCGGCCGAGCTTCTTCTGCATTGCGGCTCTCCTTTGAATCTCCAACGCTGCGGACATCTCCTCTGCAAATCCAGCAATGCAGCAAACACTCTCCCTGCAACGCCTCGCCTAAAAGTAGAAAACTTGGTTAAGTACCATCCTTAAGGTTAGTGCACTAACGGAAAGCATATCAACCAAATAATTGTTTTTATGATGCTGAATACAGGACAACTCTTGAACATTGAGACATTGTGGGTAATACTTAACGCACATACTGAGGCAATGCTATTAGAGCCCAGTGACATTCTTGTGTGCCTTCCTTTATTGTACTATAGCCTGTGAATCCAAAAGCACCTTGTGCCTATTGTTAAACAAACAAGGTGTACCTTAGTGTGTGATGTGAAAACACGATATAGCTTCTGCTGGAAGTGCCACAACTCCAAAAGTAACAGTTGATTATTGGAAGTCAATGTGGCAACAGATTCATTATTGTGTAAATGACTGTTAGTACACATATCAAAGGCGGGAGGGAATATTTCACAATTACTCATATGTTAAAAAACCTCTCTGCTTGTATTTGTAGTACAGCTCACCGCACATAACATTACAGACATATCATGACACATTACGAAATTATTGAGGAAGAAAGTACCCTTCATTTGGTAGCAGGAGTTGGAACAAGCCTTCTGTTCATTGAAACATGAATTCACCTCAGCCCTGATACTGAAACACATTGATCCCACACAACCATACTTTGTAGAGGCAAATGCCTCACAGGTGTCAGTAGGGGGAATCTTATCACAATGCAATATTTCTACAGGACATATGCACCCCCATTGCCTACTTTTTCAAGAAGTTGCTGCCAACCAAGCAGAATTACACAGTGGCTGAATACGAGTTGCTCGCCATTAAACTCTGCTTTCAGGAATTATGGCAGTACTGTCTCAGAGCACTACACACCGTATCATAAAAAACCTTCAGTTTTTCAGATACTTGAAGGCCTTCACCCCACGGGAAATCAGGTGGCTCCTATTGATTCTTTAGTGAGTTTAATCTTGTGATAATGTACAGACCTGGGGCCCAACAGATTAAAGCTGATTTATTATCACTACGGGGACATATGACCAGGACACGAGTCAGGCACCTTCACAAATCATCCTAGCTCTGGAACACATCATTGGGCTATGTGACCAAACCCCGTTTCTAGACAAAGTCCGCCAATGCACTAAACAAGCAGACATAGACAAGTGGGTGGACAAAGAGAACAATTACATGTGTGATGGGTTGCTTTATCACGGCACTACATTGTATATCCCTACTAACTATCTGAGACAGGAAGCCTTGAACTGGTGTAGCAGGCTATCCTGGGATACAAAAAACTCTAGCAAACTGCAAACAGGGGTTTTGGTGGCCAACGTTGTCCAAAGACATGCACAATCATGTCCAAACATGCCCCATATGTACCCAGAATAGAGCTTCCCGCTCTTATCCTGCGGGTTTATTGTGTCCTTTGCCAGTGCCCCCACAACCATGGCATACCATCAGCTTGGACTTCATTCCTGATTTAACTGCTTCCAATGGTTATACTTCCATGTGGGTAATCGTAAAAGATGGTGCATTATGTTGCTTAAAACAGATACCAACTGCCAAGACCCTCTCCCTTTTGTGCGTTTAACATGTAATGCATTTGCATGGACTGCCCTCAGTCATTGCATCAGACAGAGGCCCACAATTTGTTTCCTAATTTTGGTGCAACCTGTGCACTTCTTTGTACATTGACGCTTGACTCTAGTCGGCCTACCACCCACAACTGATGGGCAGACCAAACGAGTAAATCAGGCCATGGAACAAACCCTGAGGTGCTCATTGGCAACCAATCCCACTGCGTGGGAGACCTTAGTACCATTGGCAGAATTTGCCTACAATAATTAGTCACACCACCACCGGGTATCGCCCTTTTACTGTGTAACTGGGACGAACCCACATATGTTAATTGAGGACGTTGCAAGCCAGACTGGGCCTGTACCCAATGTACCGGAATTAATAATGCATTTGTCCCTACAGCAACAAGAAGTACTCAAACATCTCCAACAAGCAAAAGCAGACATAATGGAGCAGGCCAATAAACATCATATACAAGTCCCTAATTATAAGAAAGAGGATCAGGTTTGGCTCTCCAAAAGACATCTACTGCTCCAGGGACCACATAATTTATAACCTCGATCTGTCGGTCCCTTCCCTGTGGACAGTGTAATCAATCCTGTAGCCTTATGCCTCCTATTATCCAATGACTTGCCTGCCCATCCAGAATTCCATTCTCCATCCGAAAACCCTACTGTGCCCAGACCCACTCAGCATCTCTAACCCCTCCTATAGCTATCGATGGACAGCTGGAATTCGAGGTTCAACGGATCCTTGATGCCAAAAGAGTGAAAGGGCATTTATATTACTTCATACACTGGAAAGGACATGGTCCAGACGATCAATCATGGAAACCAGCTGCCAATGTGCACGCCCCTGTCTGGTTCACCTCATTCATGCATGGCATCCCAACAAACCCCGCCCATTAAGTCCTTCTTTGTGAGGGGTACTGTCATGACCGTGACCTCCTTGTGTTCTCACTCCTCCTGTACCTTGTTTGTGGGGGGCTTGTGGGATCGAGCACACATCTCAATGCCTCCCTGGCTGTTCATGGGACTCATTGCCCCGTAGGTTTGACAACGTTCTTTGCATGGTAATTATTTCCACCCCTCCCCCGGCCCTAGGTCAAAGAGTCATAAAACACAAAACTGCAAACAGTAACATCCCCTAAGGCCTTCAGGCTGAGTCATCATGGCTATGGTGATGTTTGGGCTGACTCAAAGGCACATGACTATAGGGATATTTGAGCTGACTCATAGGCACTTGACTATGAGGATATTTGGGCTGACTCATATGGACATGACTATGGGGATATTTGGGCTGACTCATAGGCACTTGGCTATGTGGATATTTGGGCTGACTCATAGGCACAAGACCATGGGGAGATTTGGGCTGACTCATCAGGGTTTGGGAACAGTTTTTAAACCGTACTCAAACCATGAGGCAGTGCTTGGCTTACCCACTTGTTGAAGAGGATGGATCCTCTTCAGAGATCCCGCTCACCTGAACATCTCCACAACCCAACCAAGCTTCTTCTGCATTGCGGCTCTCTTGCGAATCTCTGATGCTGTTGACATCTTTTCCCCTGCAAATTCAGCGACACAACGACCTCCATTCCTGCAATGCTGCACGGATCTCCTGCACATCTCCAACGCTGTGGAGATCTTCTCCCCTGCAAATCCAGTGACGCAGCAAACACCGTCCCTGCAACACTGCACCTAAAAGTAGAAAACATGGTTAAGTACCATCCTTAAGGTTAGTGCACTAACGGAAAGCGTATCAACCAAATAATTATTTTTATGATGCTGAAAATCAGAAAAAAGGAAAACTCTTGAACATTGAGATATTATGGGTATTATTTAACACACATACTGAGGCAATGCTATTAGAGCCCAGTGACATTCTTATGTGCCATCCTTTATTGGGTATAGTTTGTGAATCCAAAAGCACACTCTTGCACACCTTGTGCCTAGTGTTGAACAAACAAGGTGTACCTTAATGTGTGATGTGAAAACCCGATATAGTTTCTGCCGGAAGTGCAGCAACTCTAAGGATAATAGTTGATTATTGGAAGCCTATGCAGGAATAGATTCATTATTGTGAAAGTGACTGTTAGTACACATGTCAAAGGTGGGAGGGAATGTTTCACAGCTACTAATTTGTTGAATATCCTCTCTTGTATTTGAAGTACAGCTCACCGTGCACTACATTACACATGTATCCCAACGTCGTTCTCCAGTATTGAGAAGAGATGTACGTACGACTCCAAGAAGATGGTGTCTGAGTTCGAAGGCATGCAGGTCTCTCTGTCTGTTATTTTGTCCAAACTCCCCTGGCAGTGGATTCATGGTTACAATTGCCTGATCAGACGCCACCCTAGGAGAGATAGGAGGTCCGGCATTGTCTCTGCGGAAAAGAGCCAGGTGATCGGTGTACAACTATGTAAATAGACTGCACTCTGCCCTACAGGCTCTGCAAGGCCTACCCAAGAGGTAACTTATGTGTAATAAAAAGGAAGGTTTAATCCTGTCATCAGGTTTATTGTGCCAGGTTGAAATGGCAGTTTAAAACTGCACACACAAGCTGCATTGGCAGACCTGTGACGTGCTTAAAGGCTACTTAAGTGTGTCACAGGCCCACTAATAACATTTAATTTACATACCATGTGTGCAGGTGGTATCTCTTAACTAGGGACTTACAAGTAAATTAAATGTGTCAATTTGGTGTATGCAAACTTTACCATATTTAAAGGAAAGAGCATATGCACTTTAGCACTGGTCAGCAGTGGTAAAAGTGTGCAGTTCTAAGATCAACAAAAAACGAGATCAGCAAAAATGAGAGAATGAAGGCAAAAAGTTTGGGGGAAGACAATCCTAAGGCTGACAGGTCCAGCAACTGTTAATTTGATAAAATGGACAATTTATGTTTGACCCTTTTAAAGCTTACGCCTTTATCTCAGATGTCACATCCAGGGAGCAAAACAATTCTTTCAATATTTCCAGCCTACAACATATATACTTTGTCTGACAACTGCAAACAAAACCCCAGAGGGCAATGGACTTTGATTGCTACAGCCTCATTGTCTCACTAGCATATTGATTGGCGATAGAAAAAAGAAGCTGGTGATGTATGTACAGACCTTTGCTGCTAATGGGCATGCTGCTTTCTCCCATGACGGACCATTTTTGTATGACTATCAATTAGCTTAAGACAAGTAGGTACTTAATTACGTGGAAATTAATAGCTTGAAAACATGCTCTTTTCCTGGGAGACCAATGCATTTGTTTTTTTGCTTTTTTCGCGCAACAGCTTGTGTGTGGTGTCTTTCACGGAGGACTGACTTAGTCATAATTGAGATACTCATCTCGAACTCTGCACCAGTGATTAAGCAACAAATCACTCCATTTAAAAAGACTGATTTAACTTTTAGGGTAT
Source organism: Calotriton arnoldi (assembly GCA_963921515.1). NCBI lineage: Eukaryota > Metazoa > Chordata > Amphibia > Caudata > Salamandridae > Calotriton > Calotriton arnoldi. The sequence continues at coordinate 427,085 of CAWUFW010013778.1, forward strand.
TTCATTTTAGTCAAATGTATCACTGGAAATAACTGGGAAGAGTGAATGTCTAATAGTGTTGGCTTGGCTTGAAATATACATGCATTGTGCGTACTGCTAAAAAAATAGAAAACCTATGCCTACAGCCGGGCGGGCTGTAATATTAAACAGACATTAACGTGCCAAACCCAACATGAGTCGTATCATTTTTGTAGATTTTTTTGATGAAGATAATTTAATATCTCCTTATATGGACAAATCAAAATAGGAAGTTAGGCTCTTTCCACGTAGTGGGGAGTAGTTTTCTGTGGATATGTACACAATAGAAAAGATATTGGCTGTGTTTTCATATATAGGCATGTGTACTCGCGTGCCTGCAAGTACACGTGATGGTAGTGTATACAAAAGTGTTAGTGAAGAAACTGACTAGGTCCAGTGCTTAGCAGTGGTGCAAATCCGTGTTGCGCTGATCAACGGAAAAAAGGGTGCTTGAAATCACAGTGTAAAACCAGGTAACAATTCACTAGCCCAGGACTCTGGTCAACTGCAATTAAGAAAGTTGCTCCACACAGATAAATAAATATATGCATGTTTGTTTTATCTGTATCTGATCATTGTCTGATAATAATGCAATAACTCAATGGGATAGACCACTACAATGTATATGCTAAATCAGTAACATCTTGTCCGTGGCATTCTTAGGTTCACCCAGAGCACAGGAAGAATTCTGCCAAGCCCCCATCGCAGAGGGAAACTCTTCCTACCAGAAGCAGACTTCATAGCCACTGCCCAAGCTCTGCTCCTTTTCTGTCATGACACAGGAAATACTCTATTTGCTAGCTTCCTGAGATCCTTCTGACTTGACTGAGGAGCCCCTGCAGGCAGCAGTGCAGCTCATTAAAATGTAAGCAAGTGTGATAGGTTCACAACGACCCTCAAAGGATTTCACTGATGCTCACTGCTTTGCCATATTCAAGATGTACTGTGCTTTCTACATGGTAGTCATTTATGGCGCCCCAATTTATCACCCAGCCCAAATTATGACTCTCAGCGGAACATGCTTGATACACAGTAATATCTTTTCTGGATTGAAAATTACGATACAGAGGAAGATGATAATCTGACACCAGGCTTTCTCTGGCTTTGCTTTGAGAACCTGGAACTCCATCCAAGTCCAGACTCATGTGTAACAACATAGTTGCCAGACCACGCCTGAATATTTGCCACTCCCATACCTTCATAACTTCTTACTCCTGAGAGCAGTACTGCCACATTCCTTGTAGCCTCACCACTCATTTTTAAGCCTCATCTCTTCTCAGCTCCGTCCCTATATGTATTGGAGCTTTTGCTGTGCTGAGGCTGTTGTAGTGAAACTCTCTACCTTTCCTGTCTGTCTCGCTACTCATTGTAAACCTCCTTTTAATCTACAGCACTTTGTTGCTTTTTGACGTGTTAGTGATATATACTAGAGAAATACATAAACACCTACCTCCAGATCTTCGTTGCCAAGTTAATACCTTGCATATTTATTTTGTTTCTTGTAGCTCTCCTCTATACACACTTTTGGTGCTTGGATGCTCTAACGTAGAGTGTTGGTGTGTTAATATTGAAAAAGTTAATGTCAATATTAATAACAATACACTCATATATAAAAATGAAATCGCATCTTTATTGACGAATTCGCCCGTTGTGAAATACATGTCAACCTTGACTCAGAAATATGTAGTCAGGCACGCTCTGAGACCCAGGCCTGAGGTCACTGATTGACAGGACACAGGCGGGGTGGCACGTAGCCAGCAGACATACGTGCAAACAGGAAATCCCAGATCAATCCCACAGATAGGCACAGCGACACCACAATGGTCCAGGGAGATTGGCCCAGTGGCGGCTCCTCGAGGGAGTGCTGTGGGGCAGTGGGGCGGGACGGGGAGGGGCAGGGTGGGGGGTGAGTAAACTCCGGCAGAAGGCTGAACGGAGTTGAGTAAATAAATAAATAAATAAAACAAATTACACTGTACGCGCTGCAACGCCAAATCGGCGATGCAGCGCTCAATGTAATTCGTTTTATTTATTTATTTATTTACTCAACTCCGTTCGGCCGTCTGCCGGAGTTTACTACCCCCCCACCCTGCCCCTCTCCCGCCCCGCCTCACCGCCCCGCAGCACTCCCTCGAGGAGCCGCCACTGGATTGGCCCCAATAAAGCATGCATGGCCGAAGGGGTGAGCACGTTCCCAAAACAGCATAAAGTCAAATCCCACATGAAGTTAGGAACACATAGCCAATCAGGGCACAGCACAAACAGTACATGCAGTGATCATACGCTCCCCATGCCAGACATCTGGGCACCTCATCCACTGGCCACATTGTGTCCACGCAAGTTTGAGGCCCATCTGGATTCCACATCCAATGCATTCATTTATGACTCCAAAGACAGAGTTTCACATTCCTTGGCAAAAAAAGGATCACTGGAACTATTTTATAGCATTCAATGAACTGCATAAAAACCCATGTAGACCGATTGCAAATTGAGACAGTCCTCAGACCCTATGCCTGTGGCTGATCTCCCGGCCACACTGTTTAATTAAACAAACTGTTCCTGTTTTGCCAAATGTCTCTTGTTTTTTCAAGTGTTTTCATGTTCAAACAACTGGTGCATTACCAGTCCTGAACGTACTTAAATTGAACTTGAAAGAGCAAAAAACTACTGGCTGTATGTTTCAGCCTGTATTTTGGACTAAGCTACAGAAAGGTGCCTGATGTTTGATTCACAAGGAAAGCCGAACACAACACCAATAGGGGAAAGACCTGAGAAACCTCAGTCAGTGGTATATTATTTTTTCCATTCGGAACCCTTTTATAACTCCTTGAAAAATCCTGCATCATCCTCAGTGTTCCTTGTTTTACGTGTCTTATAAATACTTGCCTGATCCAAGTAATCCTTCGATATGTAGAAGTTATAATATCCACTTAAATGAACCTACGCTGGTTACTTTTCAAAGCAGGAGCCCGTTTTTAAGTATTTGTATGAATGGGTAGTGTGAGGTTGAGTAGAGAGAGTTCAGGTGCATTCATGTAATATATGTAAGATGATTAAACAACTGCACTTTATATATTTTGAAATGATTGTTGTTCAAATTTGTTTAATTAAAAAAAAACTGTACAGAAGACCTATGGTAAATTCGGGCAAAGAATATAAAATAAAGGTCACATGTAAAATAAAAATACAGGTTGCAAAGTATTAAATACAGGTTTAGCAAGTTTGCTCTGGAAATGAATGCACAGTAATCCTATTTCTGCCATTATTTGGTACCATTTTTGTGAACAATCATACCAAACTGCCTGTCATCATGGCAGTGACATACTGTCCACCTGGACATCATTCTTCAATAATGACTAAATTCCTACAACTTGCCTTTCACCTGAAAACGATTAAGATGTCAATCCTGATCATGGGCATGTTCAATTTATTAACTAATTTACTAATCAGGTATCAGAGCTCACTGAGAATACTCCGCTGCTAGGATGATCTCAGCAATGAAAAGTCCTTGCATATTAAGCAGTCAAACTTTGAAACTAGTCGTCACACTGCTACATCTAAGGTTTTATATTATGCATCTTCCCTGTTTCTCTGCCTCTGCTGCTCAGCCAGTGTGAATGTGTTGGGTAGAATGTTGGTGTGAATGGTGATGTCATTGGAATGTTAGGATTGATGTGTGGTGGAGTGTCAGTTGGATCCTGGGCTGAGCAGCAGAGAGGCTGCTTCTGGTGGGCCTATTTACATCTTTACTACTGAACTTACTGGAATACCTACTTAACATCTAAGAACAATAAAATTATTAATCTTTAACCTAACCACGTCTACTGGAACTCTTTCCTGCGATACAACATAAATTGGCAACGAGTTGGATCAAAAACTACGCGTGAGGACTTACTTCAAGCTACTTCTAAGGAACTTTCATTCATGATTATACTTAAAAAAGAACTCTCTCAAGGATTTTGGGTCCTGCTGCCCCACCAGTGTCCCGTTTCACCGGACAGCTCATAGACAGGGCGCATGCCTCCTGCTTCTGGTTACATCCACTACAAGTCAAGAGACAAACCTTCAAACATTTCTCTACTAAGGGGTGGACCTGGCATTTACAAAGACTGGCACTACACCAAACAACCCATTTACTGGTCATGATTAGGGCATGAATCCCTGCAGTATAATGAGCCAACAGCCTCATCATGCAAGTACAATATTGCGGTGTACAGTGGCTGCTTGGAATTACTGCACGGGATTAGAGCTTTATGTCCTGCTACTTTCTGTTGTGAAATCTGCTGGAGCAGCTGAAGACCTACAGTGGACATTTTGTTTAAATTTCTACTGAACTTTTTGTGGAGGTGCTGCTGTGTGCATTAAGGCATAAGCTGAGGATTCCTATGACATGTATTTCCACAAATGGTGAGTGTGTTTTTAAAAAGCGATTTTTAGCCAGCGTGTGAACTGTGAAGCCAGCGCGTTAGGACAGCACAGGCTCTTATACACCAACAAGCTTTTACAAACTGATTATTTTTATTCAAAATGGTACCTGTCGTAGTGATGCTCGCCTCAACTTTCAAAAGATGCATCCATGACTTATTCAGCCTGTTGCTGTGGAGCCGCGAGCGGAGAGAATGACTTGAAGCTCGGGTGAAAACTTTATGGAGCACGAGCTGTTCCATGACGTTGCGCTGTCTTGTGAAGTCAGGGAAGCACGTCGTTGCCATGAGCCTTCCGACGCTGCCCACTCCGGTGTGCCACCATCTTTTCTGCCTGAGGTTGCACTTTAACTCGAGGTGCAACTTGTACTGGAAGTGCTGCCTGAGGTTGCACTTTAACTCGAGGTGCAACTTGTACTGGAAGTGTTGCCTGAGGTTGCACTCTAACTCGAGGTACAACATGTACCGGAAACGTCTGTGTTATGGCATATTCTTTTCTGCATTGCTGCTTTCCTGGACCTTAAGTCCCGCGTTGGAGGCTGAAAGTTCTTTTCTTTTGCATGGCATTCCCGACATCCCTTTTCTGATGAACCGTAGGTGGAGACTGGCAAGTCTTGAATACGTCACTGTAACATGCCAATCAGCATTGCTACCGAAGTTCCCTTCATGATTTTATGCCTTTCTGGTTTTTGGCAGTATGTGAACTTTGAAAAAAAAGAAAACTGTGAGCAGCTAGGATTTCGACATTTCTGGGCAGCGTCTCCATAATTCGTGGACTTTAGATGGATTTTCTGGTGAGATCTCGCTCACCGGAAAGTGGTTTGGCTTTGCAGTCTAGCCAGTGTCATTTGGTTTTTATGCTTGTTCATTTCTTGTGATTCCCTCATTTTCTGGATTAATTAATATCGCACTGGATTTGTTGACTGAGTGTTTGGTAAATGTGTACCTGTCTATGTTTGAAAGTATTTGTTTCATTATGATTTCTTGTCTACTCCTCTTGCGTTTATATTCTCTTTAGTGGTCTTACTTGAGGTGTGACTGCACTAGAAGGGCATTGCCTTTCCATTTCTTACTTTCTCGCTCCTTCTTGTTGTTTATTCTTTGTGGAGTGCAGTCCACCCAGATCACATTTACTCGTGTTTGCTGCTTGGGAACTCACTAATTTTTGTGTAGTTCTCCATTTTTTGTTTATTCTTGGTGTTTCACAGATGGGGCGTTGTTCTCCCATTTTATACTTTTCACTAAATTACCTTCTCCTGGGAGGGTGTGTTGGGTGCACGCCACCCATTGATTGCTTTCTGGTTGGGTGTAGCCACCTGTTCTTTGATTTCTGGCTGGGTGAATTCCAACTGTTGCTTGCTTTCTGGTTGAGTGTAAGCCACCCATTTGTTTGTTTTCTGATTGGGTGTATGTCACCCGTTGCTTGCCTTCTGGTTGGGTGTCAGTCACTTGTTGCTTGCTTCCTGGTTGGGTGTCATCCACCCGTTACTTGCTTTCTTGTGTGGTGCCATTCACCTTTATCCTTGCTTTCTGTTTGGGTGCCAGTCACCCCTTGCTTATTTTCTGGTTGGGTGTAAGCCACTCTCTCTGTTTGCTTTCTGGTTGGGTGTATTCTCACCCCTTGCTTATTCTCTGGTTCTTTTGTTTTCTCCATGGTTTTTCACTTTTGGAGTTCTGTCTGTGTTTTTTCTTCTTTTGTTGTGGTCCGTGTTCCCCATTTTCTGCGCCAGTCTGGCCAGCCGGTGTGGTTTTGGTGTAATTTGGAGCACTCTTTTCTTGTTAGTTTTCGTAGAATTATTTTTCTCCTATTTAGGTATGTCTCTCTTTTCTTTGGTGTTTTTGCACATCATCCTTTTTTTTTTAATTTTCTGGTTTCATTTTTGCTCTGCTAAGGAACGAGATGTGTGTCTTATCTTTCATTGTTTTCTTTTCCTCTTTGCATCTTGCTGCATTTTTTGCATAGTAGCAATTTAAGTGCCTTGTGTAGTTCACGAAATGCATTTGCGATTTCTTCTTATGCAAGTTTCTTTTTTGGTAACTGTAATTTTGCTGCTTATATTCTAGTATTTTGCGTTTTTTATGTAATGCTGTTTTTTAGAATCAAACGTATTTATTTCGTGGCTCACAGGTAACACATACACAGCTTCACTGCCTACATCAAAGCACCGGCAGAGCGAAAACTTCCGAAAGTAACACAGCGTTCAGGTCTACATCCCTGAGGACGACCTCGCGTAGGTTTCGAATCTTGAGTGAATCAGGCAGGCATCTGGTGAGTAATCCACTTTTAAAAAACATTAACATTAACACAAAGAAACCTCCCTCCCTCCCTTCCCACCCTCCACCCTCCCTCCACATCAGTTCTCACTCTCTAATCTAGGACATTCCCACTTCCACAGGCGCCTGCACCTAGGGAATCCCACTTAAGCTGCACCGGATGGTTCTAGGGGTATAAGTCGCAGAATTTGAAGATATTTTGGACACGTTACTTCCCTCATGTCTTTAGTTAAAATCTGTAAAAAGGGGGCCCAGAGTTCCGGAAAGTCCTTGCCCCTCCCCTCCACACTGAGCGACAATCGTTCCATCGCTAAGAGTTGCCATAGGTTCTGAATCCAGTCCCGAGGGTCTGGAATTGTCAGGGAGCCCCAGTGCGCTAAAAGTACCCTTCGCGCTGCAAGTAAAGCCATGGCTATTTGCTTTCCCTTTAGGGATTTCAGTGGAAAGGACTTAGGGTGGGGAAGGCCCAGCAGCGTATACTCGGGGGCACGCATAAGCTTAATCTCAAATGCTGCATCTATGTCATCAAGGACTGCCTCCCAGTAACGCACCAATTTTGGACAGCGCCAGAGCAAATGGACCAACGTGCCTGTGAGACCACACCCCCGCCAGCAGAGGCCCGACTTGGACCTGTCCCAGCTCCTGATGCGCGCTGGTGTATAGTACCAGTGGGTAACTACTTTGTATGCAGACTCCGCCCCTGCTGTATTCGCAGCCGTGTGATGTGCTCTGTAGTAGATGTGCTCCCATTCCTTGTGCGTAAGAGGCCTCCCTAGTTCCATTTCCCATCTAAGTTGTGCTTTTGTACGGTGTTTCCTAGGTGGTGTAGTGATCATGGTATACAGCTCGGAAATGAGTTTACGGTCGTCCTTCTTGGACACCAGCCATCTCTCAAAAGACGTCAAGGGGCGGGACATACGTGCAACATTCTCTGCTCTCGTGATCCAGTGTGCTACCTGCGAGTAGGGGAAGGCATCCGTCAATGGCAAATCGTAGTCCCTACGCAACTGCTGAAAGGGGATCAGGCCCTCGAGGTCAAACAGGAAACCCACTCTTTTACATCCCCCTTCCCTCCAGCGCTGGAAGACCGGGGAAGCGCATCCTGGTTGGAAGTCGAGGTTATCTACAATAGGGGACATAGGAGAGGGAAAAGAGGTCCACCCTTTGGGGCCTGCCAACTGGTTCCATGCCTTGAGTGTCGGGGAGGTGACCGGCGAGGAATAGAGTCCCCAAGCTCTGTGCTTACGCGGGAGCCATAGTTCCCGCCATATGTTCCGTCCGGCGACTGTTTGGTCCATGAAGTTCCAGTGTTTGCTGGACAGCGGCCTGTTCCATTCCGTGATGTACCGGAGACATGCAGCTTGGTAATATGCATTCACTACCGGAAAACCCAAACCCCCCTGCGCTCTTGGGGCAGCCACATGCGCAAATGCAAGACGTGGTTTCTTGTTATCCCACAAGAATTTATTCAGCCGACCCTGTAATTTCCGCAAGACTCCTGGCGGTGGGCTCAGGGGAAGCATTTGGAAAAGATAAAAAATGCACGGTAGCACCGTCATCTTTACTGCTGCGATCCTGCCGTACCACGCCAGCTTGAGCCGCGACCAGGCGTCCAGCGCCTTGGCCGTCTGCTCCAGCAGCAGCGCATAATTAAGAGCCGCCGTCCTAGCAATAGACGAGGTCAGCCAGATGCCCAAGTAGGTGATATCCGTAGACACCCATTGGAACGCAAAGTCCTGTTGCAGATCTTGTACTTCTGCCTCCGGGATGGATATATTGAGGATGTGTGATTTAGTGAAATTGACTTTAAACCCCGCGACAGCACCGAAAGTGGTAAGTTCCCGCGTCAGATATCGCAATGAGGACTGGGGTTGTGTGAGTGATAGTATGACGTCATCGGGGTACATACTGATTTTATGAATATCCGCCCCAAATTTAAGGCCCACTATGCCATGGTTTGCGCGAATGCGTTGAGCAAATGGCTCCATGTAGAGCGCAAATAAGAGAGGGGACAAGGGACAACCCTGCCGCGTACCCCTAGCAATGGAGAAGGGGGCCGATCGGCAACCGTTGACCCGTACCGCCACAGTAGGGGAGGCATAGAGACACCGGACCCAGCGGATAAAAGTATCCCCGAAGCCGAAGGCTTGTAACACCGCAAATAAGTAGTCCCAATCCACGCGATCAAAGGCCTTCTCCGCGTCGACTGAGAGTAGGAAGGCCTGAGTGCGTGATCTATGAATAGAGTCAATAAGGTGCAGAAGTCTCTTGGTATTATCTCCCCCTTGCCGCGTTGGTATAAAGCCGGACTGGTCCGGATCTATGATATTGTCCATGAGGGGACTGAGACGGGAGGCTAAAACACCCGCAAACAATTTTGCATCCACATTGAGGAGCGAAATCGGGCGGTAGGAGCCACACTCCGCCGGGTCTTTCCCCGGTTTAGGGATGACAGTAATTGCTGCCTCAGACATAGTAGGCGTCACTTCCCCGGAGTCTAAAAAAGAGTTAAAAAGCCACGTCAGGAGGGGTGCCAGTTCCGCACAGAAGGTCTTATAAAACAGAGCGGGGAATCCATCCGGGCCCGGTGACTTAGCCACCTTGAGCCGGGCGATCGCCGATATCACTTCTTCAATACGAATCGGGGAATCCAAGAGGTCCGCCGTTGGTCGGAGTAAGGGAGTGATATCGCACTCGGCCAAGTACTCTCCAGGAGCCTGTAGGGGAGCAGACTCCTTTGCGTAGAGGTGCCGATAAAACTGGCAGAAAGTATCGGTAATGAGACGATCTTCCATATGTTCAACCGCCCGCTGGTCCCGCACGGAGGCGATCGCGGTCGCCTGCGCCCGTGCCCGCAGTCTATGCGCAAGCATCCTCCCGCACTTATCCCCACTGAGATAAAATTTGTGTCGGAGTCACAGAAGCGCATGCTCAGCTCTGTCAAGGTCCAGATGCTTCAGCATTCGGCGCCGTGTCTCCAGTTCCCTCCACACTCTCGGTGCTCCCGTGCGCTTGTGCACCGCCTCCAATTCTCCTACCTCTTTCTCCAGTTCTGCCCGTTTCTCTTTGCGGAGACGCGAAAAGGTCGCCGCGACCGCTATGAAGTCCCCCCGCACCACGAGTTTCAGCGCCTCCCAGACCGACGCTAGAGACATATCTCCCTGATCATTCTCAGACAAATAATATTTTATAGTGTCCCGGATGCGCTGAGTGACTTCCTCCGATTGTAATAGGGAATCGCGAAGGCGCCAGCGTGACGGGTTGGGACGGTCGCAGCGCGCTGGGAGCAGGACTGAGATAAGGGCATGGTCCGAGAGAGAGCGTGGGGTGATATCCGCATCGCGCAGGAGAGGGAGAAGGGATGAGGAGGCTAAGAAGTGATCTAGACGTGCATATGTCTTGTGCGCCGCTGAGTAGTATGTATAATCATGGTCTGTGGGATGCTGTATACGCCACACATCGCCCAAGCCGCAGTCTGCCAGCCACTGTTTCCCTGCCTGTGAGAGCGTCCCCACTTGAGTAGTCCTCTGCCCAGATCTATCTAACTCCGGATCCATCACTACATTCAGATCCCCCCCAATCAAAAGCGCAGAGTCGGGGGAGGCAAGGACCTCCACCAGCGCGAGACGCAGAAAGGGCTCCTGTCGCTCATTCGGGGCATATAAGGATCCCAGTGTTAGGTGCGTATCACCCCATTGGACCCGTACCGCCAACAATCGACCCTTCACTTCTGCTACTGTATAGACCACCTTGTATTGCGAGCGCGCACTAAAGAGGATTGCTACCCCGTTTTGTTTAGACAGCCCCGAGGACCAGAACTGGCGCGGAAAGCGCCGGTCTCTCATTCGCGTGATATCTTTGGTTAACAAATGGGTTTCTTGGAGCAAACACACATCCCCCCCAGAGTTTTCTAAAAGGGAAAGTATCGCTGAGCGCTTAACCGGGTTGTTTAACCCACGCACATTCATTCTAACAATTTTCAGGTCTCTACCCATCCCATCTACGGAGGAGAGGAGCGCTATGTAACTGCTCTTGATCAATGGGCTGAAAACCAAGCGGGATCACTCCCAAACCATGGACCAACTGTCTAACTCGCCCGAGAACTGATGCGGAGCCCCCAAATAACCCCAAAAGAAATCCCCAAACAAAAACATGATAAACCCCAAAGAGCAACAAGATAAAAGAAAAACATAGTACCAGGACAAAAGTTTGTCTCGACGTATTGCGTGTAGGGAGACGCGGCAAAGACCCACAACACAGCAGGGATAGCGTGATCACCATCCGGATACTCAGGGCGGAATTCCAGTTGAAGGGACCCCTCCCTCCGTCACCTGCTGTGACGCCCCGCCAGATGCCATGCTATGAGTGCCTGAGGTCTCGATGTTGTCCGTGACGTGGGAGACTGATGAGAGGGCCGCCTCCCTCTCCAGCTTGCTAGTCGCTATGTCTGGCGCGGGGCTAGGCCTTGCACTCCCCACGCGCTGCCATTCCGAGGAGTGACGCCGTCGGCGGGGAAGAGGTGTGGTGTCCTGTGATTCTGCAGGTGACCTTTCGATGCCCAGCTTGTCATAGGCGTCATCCAAGGATCGAATCTGGTGTAGTTTGCCCTGCCACTTGAAGATAAGGCGAAACGGATGGCCCCATGAGTAAGGAATCTTCTGTTCACTGAGATAGTTAGTGATGGGCTTGAAAGACCGACGTTTAGTCAGAGTGGATGCCGCTAAGTCCTGGTAAAGCACAGGCTGATGACCCCGGAATTGCACAGGGTTGATATCCCGCGCCCTGCGGAGGATGCGCACCTTTATTTGAAAGTCATGCACGCAAACGAGAATGTCAGGGGGGGGGCCTTAGCACCACGCGGAAGGCCCACCCGGTGCACCCAATCCATTTGTATCTCTCGTACTTCGTCGTCTCCTAGAATTTGTAGGAACAGGTCGCCGACATATGCCCTGAGGTCGTCACCTTCACCTTTCCACGGGATCGCCCGAATCCGGATATTGTTGCGTCGGGAACGGTTTTCCAAATCCTCCGCGTGGGCTTGCAGGTCCAGATTTTGATCACGAAGGCGAAGCATCTCCTGCTGCAGCTGGTGCAGGTCGTCTTCCCTACTCAGGTCGTGCTCCTCTAGCGTAGCCACTCGCTCCCCGATGCCGTCAACATCCCGCCGCACCTCCCGTAGGTCTGCAGAAAGCTGCGATCGCAGGTCCTGGATGTCCTCCTTGATGGCGGAAAAGAGCTCCACCATAAAGGCCTTGGTCGCTGGGGCCTCGTCTCCGTCCATCAACGCCGCGCCAGCCCCAGGTTGTGTTGCCGTAGGCCCCGATGTCTTATGCAGCAGGTCCTTCAGGGATTTGTCTCGCCTCCCCCGTGCTGACGCCATATTGAAGCCGGGTGCCCCTCTGTAGGCCTATCACTCTCTCTTCTCACGTCCAGGGGGTTGTCGAAAGTCCACCCTTACACCTGCCCACTGGCTCGCTGTATCGCTGACCAGGAGGGTTCCCTGTTCCTCCATGCAAGGGGTGGTGCTAGGGAGAAGGAGGCCTGTGCGTGATGTAGAGTCTCTATGGGGGTAGCGCCCACAGGGGGATGGGGCGCCTTGCCTCTCGGTGTTCACCCCACCGCCGGTGCTCACCTGCAGCGCTCCTCTGCCAGGGTCAAATTCGCACTGTCCGCCGCAGGGCCCCACCAGGAAGGAGCAGCGGTATCTCTGGCGCTCTGCAGTACCCCCACAGCTCACTCCAGGCGTCAATGGGGGAAGGAAGCACCAGTCCACTACCTGGAGACGCCGGGACCGCCAGGTATGGGAGGCCCCAGGCCCCTCACACGTCTCAGCTGCAAGACCCCATAGTCATGGGGGGCACCTCCCGGACCAGCTCCACCATCGGACACTACTCTGCCCCCCACGTGCAAGCCTCTCTCTCCAGGTCCGGTCAGGCACCGCACCGTCTGCCCGACCTGCAGACCGAGCCCCCACGCATTCAGGGCAGCACACCTCCCGGTCCGCCTCACCTTACCGGCGTGTTGCTCTGGGGATCACCGCGATCCCGGCTGCACTATTCTCCCGACCGGTGCTCAGGCCCCGCTCTGCCATCCGGGCCCCGGGTCGTGAGAAGGCAGCAGGCCTTCAGGCAGGGGGGGTGGCCGCCGGTCAGGCCCCCGCTGTCTGTAGGAATCTCCTGGGCCGGTCGCCTAGTAGGCCGCATACATCTCTCCCCGGGCCTCACGTAAGCCCCAAGATGGCGCCGGTAGTCGCCCGTCAGTCCCGGCAAGGCCCCCAGTAGCGTGCACCAGTCCGTCGGGCCCCCGGGCAGCATGGGCCCATCAGACCAAGGGCACACCCCGTCTGGGATCGGGGGCTCAGTCCAAGCACCCTCGCCGCACCGGACGGTCTCCCGCCCGTCCGCACAGCTCCCGTCGGGCCGCAGCAAGGCCGGGGCCGGAGGGGATCACTCGGCGGGGCTGGGCGCAGACGCCCTGGGGGTTGGGTTCTCCGCGGGATCCCTGGTAGCTCCACGATGCATGGCACCTGTCCACTGTCTCGGCTGGGCACTGGAAAGGGCGCTATAACTAACCCTGGGCGTAGTTCACGAAGTAGCGCTACGCGAAGCTACGTGAAGTGCATCTCGCACTACGCGAGCTACGCGTAGCTACGCAAACTGCGTAGTGCACTGTGCAACATGCTGTTCGCACTGATTGCACAGTGCCGGATGCTTGTCCGCACTGTGCAATGATTGAAAACGGCATCTTGCACAGTGCGAGCTGTCTTTTACTGCCCCTCGAGTACATTTTTACTCGAGCGGCAGCTTTCTCAACGCGGACTGGTAGTTTCTCATCGCGAGCGGTCGCGAGCATGCGCAACCACTCGCAATGAGAAACCTGACCTCCCTGCGTTGAGAATCTCGCCGGGAGGTTTTTTTTCCACGCTCGCGATCGGCAACTTGATGTTGCTGATCGCGAACGAGGAAAAAGTCTCGCCCGGGATGTCATTTTGCTTGCTCGCGGTCGCCAACTTGACGTTGAGGACCGCGAGCAAGCAAAAAATGACCGCTATGCTACGCGTGTTTGCACTGTGCTACGTGCAATTTGCGAAGTAGCGCAAACTTCGCAAACTACGCGAGTGTAGCGTAGTGCTTTGCCCAGGCTTAGCTATAACAATGCTAAAAGGCGGCGGCGCCGGAGGGATAGGAATCCACGTCCTATCTCGCCGCCATCTTGGCCACGCCTGTAATGCTGTTTTTAACTTGTATTTTGCGATATTTTCTCTTGCAAGTTTCTTTTTTATCATTGTGATGTTTTTTCTTATATTTGCTATGTTTTTGTGCATTATATAAAGGGGGAAGGTGTGTTACATCTAAGGTTTTATATTATGCATCTTCCCTGTTTCTCTGCCTCTGCTGTTCAACCAGTGTGAATGTGTTGGGTAGAATGTTGGTGTGAATGGTGATGTCATTGGAATGTTAGGATTGCTGTGTGGTGGAGTGTCAGTTGGATCCTGGGCTGAGCAGCAGAGAGGCTGCTCCTGGTGGGCCTATTTACATCTTTACTACTGAACTTACTGGAATACCTACTTAACATCTAAGAACAATAAACGTATTCATCTTTAACCGAACCACGTCTACTGGAACTCCTTCCTGCGATATAACACACACACAACAAAGGAACCCTCACCATGGATGTGATATTATGTAGCCTTATCACATCCTTCTCTCATTTCTCTCTACATCTCCAACTTGCAGTATCGTCCCACCCATTGCAATGACAGTGTCCCTTAACCCACTGCCACCAGGAACTATAAACATGTAAGGGCAGAGAATTCAATGTGACATGCACTTCTACTAAGAACACATTTTGAAACAGTTCTGACCACGGATGGTTACTAGAAAAATCTAGTACAATATTTCTACCACACTGAATAGTGTGACCCCTCTGAAAATCAGAAAACTTAAACTTCATAAGGTTCAATTGATAACTAGCTGAGATTAAATTAATCCTCCGTAAATTTGAAGGTCAACAGCAGAAATTGGTGTGAGGCCTGACAAAGACCAATGTAAAAAAAACACAACAGAGGCTACTATAAATCTGTTGAGAAAGCAAGGAAGATGCACTTAGCCAAGCAAAAAGTAAGGCTCCAAAGGAAAAAGGGAGTTTTTTAATATCTAACATAAGATATCCACCACAGATAGCCAAAAATACACCACTCGTGACCAGTCAATATTGACACAATTTTGTTGTTCTTCAAAGCCATAATCTCTGCAATCCAAGGCTCCATCTCCTACCTTGTGTGGCTTTGTAAATATCTACTAGAATTTTGTGTCATGGCTGCGCCACAAAAGTGCTGTAACCATGATAATAAAATGTTAGTAAATATGTCCCCATAACCTTAAGTTTCCATCTCCTTCCTCTGATTCAATCCTCCTTCACCATCTTCTTCCCAGGGACCAAGGTGGACATGACCAAAATGGCAAAAAAAGGAAAGCATCATACTTGTCAGTAGAGCCTTGCCTTGCTGTGTGTGTGTGTGTGTGTGAATAATTCCTTGCATCTCGTTATTTCTGCTGTGTTCAATGCCTCCTTAATTCATGGAGTTGGTTTTGATCCCATAAATCATGGTCTCACAGTCTTTCCTAAAATAAACAACAAATGAATCAACAATACTTTCTAAGTACCAACCTATCTCCAGCTTACTGTTCCCCAACAACATGCACTGACAATGAAGCAATCAGACATCTCCAAGTGTGCACTGAGCACACCCACATACTGAACAACCACCAGTCAAATTTCAGGCCAGCAGGGGGCCCCAACATGGCATTGGTTCACATCTGTGAAGAACTTCTAACTTCAAACAATGAAAACAAGAAGTGTCCTTCAACCTCTTGACCTCCCAGCAGCATATAATACTGAAAACCGCAAAATGTTGTTTAGACTTGAGGGAATAGACTGGAATGTCTGCACCCCATCTGAAATGGATTAGCTACATCCACTCCAACTTTAGCCAGAAAGTACAAATGCATGCAGTGAAATCAACTCCCTCAGCATCCCAGAATCCTGCTGAGCAGCATAAGGATCATCACTATCATACATTATCGTCAACATTTACATGAGTTGGATGACACAAGGCTTAGAACAGTATCAGGTGAACCACCAGTGATACTCAAATTCCTCTCCAACTAAATCATAGGTTCACAGGTTCACAATCCAGTTCAATGCTGGATAAAGGAATGCTTCCTTTGTCTGAATAGACATACGATGGTAATCTTGGTTTTGGGCAGATCCGAAATGAAGGCTCGACCCTTTGAGTGGCATCCCAGGTGCACCTGGTACTGTTGGATTGAAAGTGAGGAATATGGGGGTTGTCATTGATGCAGCGCTCCCCTTGACCCCACCTCCATGTAAATGCAGTCATCAATGAATCAACCTGGAACTCTTCCTTCCTCATAGAGTCCTCACACTTTTCTCTCCAGACCACTGGGGAGGTTGCCAAGAGCCATGATGATGCAGTGTAGTATACACTCTACCCCCAAAAACTTTATTGTCAAGATGCAGGGTCTCCACAACTAGACATATATATTCTACTAGAGCCTTCTTTGAAACCTTACACGGTATCCCTGTAGATGCCAGGCCTGCAGGGGTATAGGACCAAGATATCTACAAAAAACGAACCCTTTTCTACAGGCCTGACAGGATTTTAAACTCTGCATTTGTATATCTAATCACCTAAAGTGGATTCAACAGAAGCAACTAGATGGAGAGGACCCTGGAAGTTCAGGGCCCAAAACTGTGGAACACACTGGCCCTAAATCTGGGAGCAAAACGACATGCATTTAAGGGTCTGAAAATTAAAATGTTCAAGCTCATTTTCAACTGAACCTTCTACACGTGACAACTGCAGTGAAGAAATATTACTGGACTTTCCTTTAATGATTGGAGTCTACCTGTCCTGTGGTCAGGCATTTTTACACATAGTAATGCTCTGAAGTAACTGTTTTCACAATGCTATACAAAACTTCACAGTAAAGTAATAAGATTGGAAAATATGCACAAAGGTACAGCTTTGAGGCTGTTTGCAAGCATCTGAATGGGCACCCACATGCACCTCTGTAAAAACCAAATCTGTGGCCATTACTCACCCTAAACTTACTGGTTGGAAAAATCGCCCAACCTAGCAGACTTTCAACAGTTGTATTGCCATATGTGAGTTTATCTTTCCACAGATCCTAATTCTATGAATTAGAATCTGCGATTTGACTAATCAGGTGGAATATTTTACCTTTTTTAGATGACATTTGGGGCACATTTACTAAAACGTAGTGCAATGCAGCCTATTAACAAAAGCTGCTGCATTGTGTTAAAAGGAGAGAGCAGCGCAGAGCCATATCTACTAAGATATGGCACAGCTGCTCTCTTCCCCATCGCTGGTGCTCTTTCTGGCTGCCTAGCACCACGCACACACCTTTGCAACAACGTGAAAAGTCTGTGCGTGTTGTCTAGCATAGGTTTTGTACTGGAAGTGTACCCTTCCAATACAAAATGCTTTGCTTAGACTGCCTTTAAAACTTTAAACAGATTGGATGTGTACTGCACAATGCAGCACATGTGCACTGTGTTAAAAGTTAGGAGAAATAAAAGAAATTCTCTTTTTTAACACCTGCCTGAAGGAGGTGCCACTTTTTGAGACAAAGCCTTGTCAACCAGTTTTAGTAGATAGCACATTTTGCACTGGATAGTAAATACTTTGGGGTATACTTACAAGGGAATTGCACTACCAGAACGTCACTTTTTCCAACGTACCGGTGGCGCAATGCCCTCCTTAATATTTACAAAGTGCTGTTAAGCCACTTTGAAGGGATTAACGTCGCTTTTTGAATATTGTCCCCATTCACGCAGGTATCTGCATGAAAGGAGCATGCAATGGGTGTTGCTGTGGGCTTTCCATCGCAACACCCATTGCTTTTTGATGCTGCCCCAGATTTACAAGGATCTGTATATCTGAGGCAGCGCCAAAAACTAACGCCAATGAATAGCAGACATTAGATTGGTGAAATACTTGTATTTCTTCTCGTTTGTGCCCTATCTATGTGTGCTGCATTCTCGAGCACACATAGAAAGAGCAAATCACCTTTAAATATTGTTTATGTGCAGGAAGATGTCCCTTCCTGCACATAAACAAACATCCCTGCAAAACAGACAGCCTGGTGCAAGGGTGTGTGTGTTGCCCCTGCAACACAGACACCCTTGTACCATGGTGTGAGGGTGCCTGTGTTGCAGGGAATTATCCCAGTAACGCAGGCGCCCTTGCATTATGGCTCAAGGGTGTCTGTGTTGGCTCTAGGAAGCTTTTATTTTTGTGCCAGCGCAAGGGAAAACACAGGGATGCGCCATATTCTTATAAATACGGTGCATCCCTGCATTTTTGAAATGATGCAGTGCGGCGCAGCTAAATTGCGTGCAGCACCACACTGAGCCATTTCCTTGTAAATATTCCCCTTTATGAACAATTTGTGCTGCTTTGTGTCACTTTGGTTGACTTTGCAGCTCTACAAAGTTTTGATAAACTCTGCCCATTGCTGTGGAAAATGTCATGAATCTGGCTCGTTGACACCGATGCAAGAGAAGGATACTCACCTAGTGGGGCTTAACATTAATAATTTCACTACAGATAGTTATTGTGGTCTTTAATATAATGATCAACAGAACTGAGAAAACTACCCTTACCAACATCTGTCTATTGGGTGCTAAACTATGTAATGGAGAGTTGCTGAAAGATATAGGGCCTGATTTGGAGATTTGCAGATGGGTTACTCTGTCACAAATATAAGGCATATCCCGTCCGCCCTTGTTACAAGCACCTTACACCATAAGTCATTGTTGTCTTTAACACAATGCCCACTGGAACTGAGAACACTACCCTTAATAATGTATCTATTGGGTGCTAAACTAAGTGATGGAGGGATGCTGAAAGATATAAGGCCTCATTTATAGTTTGGTGGACGGGCCTTACCGTCTCAAACGTGACGGATGTTCGTCCGCCTTTTTATTAGCGCATTATACCTTAATGAACTTGTAATAAGGCGGGCGGGATGTCCATCACCTTTGTGATGGAGTAATGGGCGCCACACAGAAATAGGGACCTTAATATTTACCTACACAATTCACTTAAACAGTCTATCAAATGCAATGAATAAAGTGACTTTATGAAGAATGAAACAATTGTAGGTTTATTTGCTAAAAATAGGATGTCGCATAAGTGGCAGGACCTTAGGGGACCTTTCTCGGTAATTCGAAGAGGCCTGTTCTGAAAAGAGATTGCTTACCCGGCAGAAAAAGTGGTTTAAGTATTAGAGTATATCGCCTGGTGACAACTCTGCCTAAGTCCCAGGAGAGTGAGGTTAGGGTGAGGTTAAAACTGAATAATGTATCAGAGCACACATCACACTAACATGAAACCTCTTCCCAGAAGGAGAGAAATAGATTAGAATTACCGCAGCCCACGCAGGATTTCTATCTCAGAGCATGCCCACCGAAAAATAAATGTTTCAGATCCCTATGCACACATTTGTGCTTTTTAAAGCCCAGACTTTGAGAAAGATGGGGGAGGTTTCAGCCATGACATGGGCAGGGGAGGAGTGGGCGGGGTCCAGCATATTATCCCTAGTAATTATCTATCAAAGTGCTTATTGTGGTGCTTGGCAGGACACAGCTGGTGCGTAGATAATAGGCAGAGGGCAGACTTTAAAAGGCACTTGTTGCATTTGTCATTGGGAAAAAAAATGTTCAGGGACAAGCCACCCACGTTTTAGTATGTGCACGGCAGCTGTCGTCACCATTTGCATTCTCAGCCTGTGTAAGAGGTGGCAACTGAGAAAGTCAGCATAGAACTGAGGCAGCGTCCTCCCTTTGCTTTATACTCCTTGATATTAACAGGCGCATAGACATCACTTGGTGCAGCAAGTGCAGGGGTACCAGAGCCCATTCAACAATAATTTTTGTTCTCCTTTGCTACCTAACAATCACAGAGCCAATTTTTCTTACTTGCATTCGGGTCCATGGCTCCCTTTCTATGACATTGTGTGCCAATAAGCGATTGCCCGGATAAAATGAATATCAAGAATCATGTCATCAGTGCACCTCACTATGGCGTTGGCGTAATGAGCCAATGCAAATGTTGCCACATGTGGCCCATCTTATGACGGGTTTAGTTCATTTCCTTGGCTGCACTCCTCACATTAAGATGACAGATGACTATCAATCTTGTCATGTGACTATATTATTCATACAATTATAAAAATGTCTACCCAGTTGCAGGCCAAATAATACAAAATCTCTGCTTTTTACCCAGCAGCCAGCAAAATAGTACATAGTCTCTGATGTTTAGTTGTCCATAAACTAAATAGTTGCAATGATGTACAATTTGACCAGCGGTCGAATAAATAGCGTGAAGGAGGTCTTTATTTAGCCAGCCATAAAGAGAAAAGGGGCTCCAGGCAATGGTAGTGTGGTGGCCATCTTGTAATTGGAATGCAACATGTGTGAAGCATTTGAAAGTAAGTACACATACAAATGTACAATAGTTTGTAAAAAGGTAAGCACATGAATTAAGCTAGTCTGTTTACAGATTAAAAAAAACATAAAACCAATTTTGAATAAAAACATTTATGTTATTTTAATATTTAAAAAAGGCATGGAGAAATCAAACAGAAACTTCAGGATGTGGCACACAGATATTTTGTGTTTCAGTCAGGAGTATTTGGCTGTCAGCAAAGAATACTGTATATGGTTTTAAAGCATGTTATATACATGTTTTATTTCTCATGAGAACACATTGTGTGTTTTTAAATGTTCAAGATGCTCCATTTGATGGTTTTTGAGGGCTGGGCACTTTTTGGGTTTCTCATGGAAGACCATGTGCTAGCTTTAGGCTTCTGTTTAAAGGGAACTGTGACAGCGTAGTATTTCAAATCAGGCAACACAAGCAGCAGCAAACAGAGGGAGAGATACATACATCAGGTCATTGGAGTTTGGGGCACAGTGCTTTGGGGCACAGGCAGGAGGTAAATTGAGTAAGACACTGTAATGTGGCTTCTGTGGAATGGGGAAGGGAAAACAGGAGACAGGTAAGTAATGTATCTGGGTAATTCACAGAAACTCACTCCTCTGCCTGTGAATAATCACACTTTTTCATAATATTCACCCAGGAGAGTAGGTTGAGGGCATTGCTGCTTATTTGTCCCATGTCATGAGTGGTCCTTTCAGCCACACTGCCATTTAAATCACCTGCACAGTGCATTTTGGGAATGGTAGTTTTGATTTTTAACATAAGCAATCTTTTAAGTGGGCAAGGTACTGTCTCTAATGGGCCCTCATTTTTGTACTTGACAGTGCTGTCTCAACAAAAGAAATCTGGAAGCCCAAAAAATTAAAATCTGTGTGACAGGCTTGAAGGCTGTAACTGATTAAAGTCATTGTGGAGGGGGCGCTGAGGAAGTAAGCAGTAGGATGTGGAGGTTGAAAAGCTGGAGTATAAGGGCCAAGAGGTGGACCACTAGGAGGGCTAGAACGACCAGGGCCACGAGGACTAGGACAAGAAGAACCAGGCCCAGGGAAACCTAATCTATCGATGCTAGAGGGGACCAGGAACAAATAGACAATGAGGAACAGGACAATGAAAAACAACACCAAGGTGAGAAGGATCAGGAGGGACAGGGGGATGTGGATCATGAGGATCTAGGCCCAGTGGCCAAGTGCCCAAAGAACAGATGAAGTAGAGGTAGAAGGTACAGAAGGCCCTGGACTATAACGACAAGAAGGGCTATGAGGGTCTGTGCGCACCAACCAGGACCAGAGGGTCGAGGACAACCAGGGTGAGGAGAAGCAGACCCAAGTAGAGAGACCAAAGAGGACCAGAAGCAGGAGGCAATGGAGAGAAGGGCCAGACACGGGAGGGCCAAGACCACAGACATCAGATCAAGGAGGACCAAGGGGCCAGAAGCAAAAGGACCAGGACCAGGAAGACCATAACCTGAAAGGACCAGGCCTAGCAAGACCTGGAAACCTTAGATTAGAAACACCAGGGGGTTATAAAGGATAGGAAAGTCTAGGTCCAGTGGAATCAATTCCAGAAGGTCCAGGAGTGTGAGACTCAGGGAAATCCTAATCCAGGGTGACAAGAACTACATGAATCAGGGTGACCCACAACATAGAAACTAGGAGTACCAGTGCCAGAGGGATGTGGAAGATCAGGCTCAATAGGACCATTACTAGGAGGACCATGATAGAGGAGCCCATAGTCAGATGGACAGCAACAAGGTATAATAGGCAGACCAGGGGCCGTATTATGCATAAGGCACATTTTCCTTGATTGCACTGGACGTACCTTTTAAAAGGTGTGCCCGTCGCAATCAAGGAAAACGTGACTTATTATGGTGAATGCGCTGCCCCCAATGCAGACGCGAACTCGGGCTGCCCTGGGGGCAGCGCATTCAGGTGAAAAACAAAGCGGCTGCTTTAAAGCCACTCAGTGTTTTCACAGTGCAGGCGGCACCCGCCTGCACTTTTAAGGGGATTAGAGATGCCTTTGCAGGCAGATGCAGTGAGTAACTGCACCGGCCTGCAAGGGTATGCCTGGGGGGGTCCATGGGACCCCCTTCCCCCCTCCAGAGGTTGGCAATCAGGGGGCACACTGGCAATGTGTCACCTTGTAGGTGGTGCACTGTCAGTGCACCTCCTGAGAGCTTCTATGCCTCTGGACCCATATCTGTAATACGGCACAGATGTAGAGACAAAGGGATTCCCTCATTTGCATGGGGCCATGCCCCCATTCAGATGAGGGAACACCCTCTTGAGGATGTGCTGGAGCTATATGTGCTCCAGCATTTCAGTACTACAGGAAGGGACGCACAAGCGTCTGCGGCCCCTTCTGTAATACCAAAGTGTCCAGGGGCACGCAAAGCAGGTGCAAATGCCCGTTGCGCCCCCAGAGCACTTCAATAATATGCCCCAAGAGGAGTAGTAGGAAAAGAATGAGGCAGGAGGACTAGGGACTAGGAAGGCAAGGGAAATCGAGGCCAGTGTAACTAGCAGCAAAAGACCTGATTTCTGAGGACCAAAACAAGGAGTTCCAGAATTAAGAGCATGACTACATGAACCAAGGTGACCAGGATCAGAAGAGTTAGGAACAGGCAAACAAGGGGACTAGATAAACTAGGGGAGTCAGACCAGAAGGACTGATGGGTGAGAATTAGGGTGAGGTAGATGGAAAGGTCCGGGACCGGTAGCCTGTGAAATAAGAGACCCAAGATTCATACGACTAGGGGCAGGAGTACATGGAAATGAAGACCAGTCAAACCAAGATCAAGAAGTACAGGGCCAGGAAGTTCTTAGACTAGCATGGATTGGAGGTCAAGGAAATCAGAACTAGGAAAGCTAGGATGATCTGTGACAGGACAAGTTATTGCAGAGCCATGCAGACAAAGAGCAGGAGACTGGGGGCCAGCAGGATCAGGACCAGATTAAAGAGGACTAAGAAGATCAAGACCTGGAGGGCAATGACCAGTATGTCCAGAATACTATGATAAGCAGGATAGGAATTAGGAAGATCGAGGGAGGCAGTAGCAAGGACACTTACAAGACCAGAGCAAGGGGACTAGTTAACATTAAAGGATCATTACCAGAAGGACCGAAAGCAGGGCTAAGAGGATCATGAAGATCAGGACCTAGGGGACCAGGGCTCAGAATACCAAGTGGAGCAGAGCAATCATTACAAGTAGTAGGGACAGGGTGAGGAGGATCTGAGGTACTAAGGCAAATCCGCACCTGGAAGACCAAGTTTAATGGACAGTGGTGGACAGGAGGACCGGGGCCAAAATGACCAGGCTCAGAAGGACCCGAACAAGGAGACCCTGGATTACAAGGATCTGGCTCAATGGCTGCAGTACCAGTAGGACTAAAAGGACAAGGAACAGATCCAGGAGAACAAGGAAAACCCAAAGCAGGAGGACAAAGACTAAGGGCCAGATGTACAACCATTTGGAATTGCGAAAAACAGCGAGTCGCAATTTGCGAGTCGCAATTCCAAATGTACAACAGTGTCAGAGACACTGTTAGCGATTCCCAATGGGGTCGCAAAATTCGAGGCTCATCAATATTCATGAGGCACTCGCATTTTGCGACCCCATTGAGAATGGCTGGCCCTCCAAGGGATGTTGGCCTGCTGGGCTCAGCAGACCACCATGTCTGGAACGGCTTTTAAATAAAGCAGCTTTTTTTTTAAAATGCAGCCCGTTTTCCTCAAAGGAAAATGGGATGCGTTTTTTAAAAAAAATGAAACGTATTCGTTTCATTTTTTAAGGGCAGGCAGTGGTCCCTGGGACCACTGCCGGCACTTTAAAAATATTTTTGCATGCATTTGCAAAGGGGAAGGGGTCCCCTGGGGACCCCTTTCCATTTGCGACTGCATTACCATCTACTTGAAGTAGGTGGTAAATTGCGACTATTTTGCGACCGCAATTGCGGTCGCAAAACAGTCATACATAGGGCTCAGAGTCGCAATTAGGAAGGGAGGCCCTTGAAACGCCCCTTCCTAACTGCGAGTTGCAAACGCTATTTAGCGAGTCGCAAATAAATTGTGACTCGCTAAATAGCGTTTGTACATGGCCCTGTAGGGTTTTTGCATGCGCAAAAGGGTCTCAGACCCGTTTGCGCATGCAAAAACGGGTCGTACATCTGGCCCTAAGAGTGCCAGGACATGATGGACCAGAACCTGCAGTATCAGATTTAAGAGTTGTACAGTGAGGAGCACCAGGACAATGTGACCAGGACCAAGAGGACCACAAAGGAACAGGGCCAGATATGTGAAGACTGGGAGAACCAAGAAGTGCTATGATGGGCAAAAGGCAAGGTTTATGATAATAAGCACAATAGGACAAGATGGCCAGGACCAAGGAGACCAAGACTAAGACTAAGATAGCAGGTGGGTCAGATCTAGGAGAACTAAGTCCAGGAGAACCCAAACTATAAGGAACAGGACCAAGAAGTTCAGGGACAATGGGCACAGAATCTCGAGAAGGACAAAGACTATGAAAAACAAGAATAGCATGACATTGGAGTGAGAAGAAAAAGTTCTACCAGGACCAGGAAACATAGGACTAAGGGGACCAGGAAGCTCAGTGCAAAGAGTCAGGCCTTGAGTACCAAGGCCAGAGTGAGGAGGAAAAGGAGGATCAGGACCAGGGACATCAAGACCAGGATGATCACAGCCTGGAGGTCCAGGCCACAGGGCTAGGAACAGGATGGGCAGGAAGATGAGTAACAGGATAGCCAGGCCGAGGAGGACCAGTTAAAGGAGGACCATGATGATTTTGTGCAGCAGAAAGACCGAGGCCAAGAAAATCAGGACCACATCCAGGAAGACAAGATCCAGGCCAATGGGACTGGACGCCAGTATAGTCAAGGAAGACAACAGGGTTGATGGAGCAAGGACTCGAAAAGAAAGAGACTTACTCGAAGGTAATCCTCTCATTTAACTTATTAACGAATTACTAAACGTGTCTTGTAAATAATAACACGCAACACATGAACACGCGGGTTAGAGAAGCTTGCTTATGTGTGTACTAATGAAAGTAACAATGAAAACGGACTAATCCCGCTTTAAACGTGGAAACTTTTGTGCGCGTGCGTCAATTACATCTACGCAATATGACAAATTAGCAATTGGAGGGAAATTCTAGCGCATGTGCAGAAGGCATTAAAATGGAGTCTTGAAGACTCGCATGCATGGCATCTGCTTGGCCAAAATGAAACTCAGCTATTTTACTAATGCTAATTCGGGGAAAGTATTAATAAATAAAGAGGGTTAGAGTAGAGTTAGGTGGTATACAGTGAAATCATTATTTGTGAAAAACTTTTGTCTTTTTGACTTTATTATTAGTGCGCATTTGGGCCTTTAGAACTGAACAAGGCAAGCCGAGTCACGTGATTTATGCGCAGACTCACGAGAAAGTTAACCCGCAAGAATGACTGAGACTTTGTCAGCTGTCCAAGGACGAGAATGATGTGCCCTGGGAATGGAGGGTGAAGAGTTCAGTCAAGGAGACTTGTATTCGGAATTTTGTAATAATTGTTACAAGTAAAGTTGGAATATGTATGGGAATGAAAGAAATGAATAAAGTTTATGGGGATGGGTTTGCAAACAATAGAATCATAGAATAAAAGTAATGTGTAAGCAAGGTGTGATGATCATCCCCTTGCCTGACCAAGTAAATTCGTATTTTTGCGATATTGAAACTTTAGTGGGTGGTACATGATGAACGAAGGGCCTGATTCACAGAACTAACTTACGTCAAAAACGTAAAGTTAGTACTTTTAGTATTCACAGAATACACTTACTCATTTGGTATTCACAGAAGTTAGTAGTCCTAACTTTAGGACTCCTAAATGCCTTCTGTGAATACCGATGAGTCTTAAAGTTAGGATTTTTCTCAGTTTAGGAGTAGTAAAGTTAGGACTCCTAACTTTACTACTCTAAACTGAGAAAATCCTAACTTTAAGACTTTCGGTATTCACAGAAGGCATTTAGGAGTCCTAAAGTTAGGACTACTAACTTCTGTGAATACCGAAATGAGTAAGTGCCTTCTGTGAATACCAAAATGAGTAAGTGTATTCTGTGAATACCAAAAAGTACTAACTTTACGTTTTTACGTAAGTTAGTTCTGTGAATCAGGCCCGAAGGGTATAATTGA